>WBMV01008680.1:0-23559 GCA_013396655.1 Campylorhamphus procurvoides
CTGGGCATGGTTCCCTGGCAGCACAAAGGACTGAGAGTGGCAAAGCAAACTGGCTCTCTCTGAATGTGCTTGGAATGACTCGAAATGGAGGGAGAAAAGACAAGGGCAAACCTCAGGAAATGTTCAAACAAGCACTTGCTAAATATTTTATTCTTATTTTAATAAATGAATCCCAGGATCCCTGAGGGTGGCAAAGCCCTGGCAGCCCCCAGAGCCCACCCTGTGCCCGATGCCCACCTTGTCCCCCAGCCCAGAGCACTGAGTGCCACGGCCAGTCCTGCCTTGGGCACCTCCAGGGCTGGGCACTCCAACCCTCCCTGGGCAGCCCCTGCCAAGGCCTGACCACCCTTTGCATGCACAAATTCCTCCCCATGTCCCCCCTGGCCCTGCCCTGGCCCAGCCTGAGCCCGTTCCCTCTGCTCCTGGCCCTGTGCCCTGGGAGCAGAGCCCGACCCTTTCCTGGCTTCAATACTGTGTGTTAATGAATATGTTAATAATATTGTTAATGAATATTAACTTTGATCAGGAACAGAAAGACAAATATTTACAGTTTATCTGAAGAAGAGAAAATAAAGACCTTCCTTCTGAAGGAATGCATTCTGGCCAAAAGCCATGAAACACAGCTCTGTGAGAGGAGAATCCCTGAAGGAACTGGGCAGGAATTGGTGGCTGGGAGGGTGGGCAGGGGCTGGGATAGAATTCCCAGAGAAGCTGTGGCTGCCCCTGGATCCCTGGAAGTGTCCCAGGCCAGGCTGGACGGGGTTTGGAGCACCCTGGGCTGGTGGGAGGTGTCCCTGCCCATGGCAGGGGTGGCACTGGATGAGCCTCAAGGTCCCTTCCAGCCCAGCCCATTCTGATTTCCTGAGTGCCATGAGAAGTTTCCATTCCTGTCCCAAGAACACGGCATGGGCTGCACTGCCAGGGCTCTGGGCTGTCCCACTTCCCTCTCCTCAGCCCTTGGCTGGGCTCTGCAGTGCTCAGCTCAGATCTGATGATTATGCAATGCCTGCAGACTCTGTAATCTCCTTCTGTTCCAGAAAACACCCTGAGACAGCCCAGCAGAGTCAAGAGCTTTGTGAATTTGCACAGCAGCAGAATTCAGAGCAAGGCCAGAGGTGCCACACGTGCCCCTCACCAGCAGCTGAGTGCCCTTGGTCCCTTCCAGCCCAAAGCCCCCTGTGCTCCTGTGATTGTGAGACCCCTGCACACCAAGCACAGAGCAGCAGGGCTGTCAGAACAGAGCAGGACTGACAGCACAAACAACAGGACAGTATTTCAGGGTGGAACGTGGTCACAAGCTCAGCTGGTTTGTTTGTGAAGGATCCTCCCAAACTCCAGATGCCTCCAAACACTGAATAGTTTGGAGAGTGTGTAAGGACAGAGAATGCCAAGGATCAGGAAGGTCAAGTTCTGTTTCCTGAAATCACAGACACCCATGCAATAAGAATCTCTCCAAGAACATCCAGCACATGGTTTTCCACATCCTTTCCTTGTATTGAAGGAACAGATGAAAGACATTAATGGCATTGCTAACTCTGAGGTTTCATGCAACAAGAAAGGTCCAAGAACTGAGTAATGTCCCACAAGGCACTGAAATCAAACCCCAGTTCCTGCCCCTTGAATGAGGAAGAGTTCTCTTCCAATTCCTTGGGAGCCAAAGGATTCATCAAGGAGGGAAAAGGTCCCTGCAGGGAATCAGCCAGTCCCAGGTGAGGGGTTTGGGAGGGAGGACCCCTCTGAACGTCCCTGGAGACACCCCTGGAGTGGAGAGCACAGATCCAGGTAGGAAGCACAAAATTCCATCAGTCAGGACTAATTGGTGCACAGTTTCTATCACAGGATTAATGAAACTCCATCTTGAAACTAATTAAGAGGCTGAAGAATAATTACACCTTTGAATTGACTCCTCTTTCCACAGGAAGTGTCAGATGTACTAAACTAATTTCCAAGGGGAGATACATCACCCTACACAGATAATGACAGTGCTGCCTCTTAACCTGTTTGAGAGTTTAGGGGATTAAAATCTCTTTTTAAACTCACTGATTCAGTCTGTCCTCCACAGATGAGACAGTAAAATTCACAGGATATTTGAAAAAATAATGTTTTTTTCAGGAAAAAGCTTTTAGGTTCTCCTCAGGTAAAATCTGGTCTTTTCTCTTAAGCAATTTTTGGGATAAAACCCCCTCATGTGACTGATAAATCAGTGGTGGAGATCAGTGAGAGAAGATCTTAACAGAGAGCCACAGAACTGCTGCAAAACCAGCCCAGATCCAACAGAGCAAGTGGCAGGGAAGGCAAGAGTGAGGCTGGAATGGAGCAGCAGAATTTGGGGTTAAGTGAGGTTTTACACCTGAGCCCTCCTACCAGAACTGGGAGATCCTCTTTGGAGAGGCAGAAATACAGAGAGCCCCCCCTTGACAGGCCAAGAATTAATTTCAAGCAATACAAAATATTTAATAGAGAGAAAAATGCCTACATCAAACACCACAAGCCCCTGAGAACCTTTACAAACTGCACTTAGTATTTTCTCCCCAGAGCATCAGTTCCAGTGTAATTTAACAGAGAATTCAGAGAGAGCAGCAGGAAAGGACAATGCCAGGCCTAGACCAGGGACCAACTGGTCCCACTGGGAACTGCACCTTTGAAAGCTCATTATTTTACAATTAAAAATCAACCATCAACAAGCCATTTCACTGAAATCTTTCCCCAGCACACAAACTCCAACCCCTGCCACCAAAATCCACGCCACACAATTCCCCTCTCCTTGTCCCCAAAAACATCTGCAGCCAAACCATTCCTGTCCACAGGAGGATGAAGGGATGACCCAGACACACTTCCCAGAGTGGGGACCATTCCCAGATGTGTCTGAAGAACATCAGGAATGGTGGCACTCTCTCTCCAGGGGTTCTTTCAGGACAAGGAACAGGTTGCTCAGGGCACTGGGGCAGCTGGGGAGGTCAGAACTCAAAGCTGAAACCAGAGAGGGTTTCCTCACCTGGAGCTGCTGCTGCAAATGGGTGATTTCTGCAATTCTGAGCTCTCTGGATTTGTTTGTACTTTCAATGTCTTGTCTTTGGGTCGACAGCCGACATCTGATATCCTGAAGCTTCCCCTCCAGCTGGTTCCTTTTGTCATTCTCAAAAAGAAAAGCAAAGGCTCTGTTTTGTCTTGACTAAGACGTTTTGTTTCCCAAGTCAGAACCCAAACACTCCTTTTCTCTCGTATTTACCACCGAAATTCTGAAAACTAAGTGTGTGGTGCCATCACTTACCAGGGCCTCCAGCTCAAACTCCAAGGTCTTCTTCTTTGCCTTGAGCACCACGATGTCCTCCTGCTCCTTGTTCCTCTGGTTGAGCAGCTCCTGGCGCCGGTTGCGCTCCCACTCGAGCTGCCTCTGCCTCTCCAGCTCCCTCTTGGCAGCCTGGGCCATGGGGGAAAACAGAGAGAGAAGGGTGGGAATTAGAGCAGCAGAGAATTCAAAAGTGAATTTCAAATCAGTATTTCATTGCTAGTGGAATTCATCACTGCTGGTGTCATTAATACTCCAAAGAACGATTAGAACGTGAATATAATAAATGCTCCCTGAGATGGGCCCTCACTGCACAGCAGGGGTGACTACAGACAAAATCCCTTCATTTTGGTGTTTCCCAAGATCCCAGTTTCTGATTTACCAACTGGTTTCATATTAACACTCTGAGAACTCTCCAGGAAGGGATCAAAGCCCTTTCCAACCAGCACCACTGGACATCCTGCAGCTTGGTAAAGAACAGCCTTGTTGGTTGGCAGTGGGAGAAAGTAAGAGCTTCTAAATTTACCCAGAATGTGTTTTCTTTAACAAATTAAAGGCCTGGCCCAGATTAAAGGCCAGATTGAAGCAACCTGGACTAGTGGAAGGTGCCCCTGCCCATGGCAGGGAGAGGGACTGGATGATTTTGGAGGTCCCTTCCATCCCAAACCATTCAGGGATTTTATAAAATTACCTTATCACTAGAAAATCATGAATTCCACAAGTTTTTATTCATTCATTCATGCATCTCTTTACATCAAATCAAATTATCATCATCATCATTTTCAAAGAAGTCAGAGGTGAGAAGCACACTGTTCTAGATCTCAAATGTCTTATCCATCATCACCATGAGTATTTTCAAAGGAGTCAGAGGTGAGGAGCACGCTGTTCTAGATCTCAGTGTCTCATTCATCATCACCATCACCATCATCATCATCACCATGAGTATTTTCAAAGGAGTCAGAGATGAGGACCACACTGTTCTAGATCTCAAATGTCTTATCCATCATCACCATGAGTATTTTTAAAGTTAGAGGTGAGGAGCACACTGTTCTAGATCTCAATGTCTCATCCATTCATTCCATGTCAAACATGGAGAGACTCCTGAACCTCTCCCAGCTCCTGCTGTCAGCCCCACCTACTCCCAGTGCCAGCCCCGTTCCCAGTGCCCACAGGGCACCTGGTCCTCCCCAACCCCCCCACCAGGGACGCCCCCTCTGACCTGGTCCTTACCTCTCTCCTCTCTATCTCCTTCCTCCTCTCCTCCTCCCTCTGCCTCTCCAGCTCACGCTGCTTCTCCAGCTGCTTCTCCAGCTCCAGCTGCCTCTTGCGCTCCTGCTCCTGCCGCTCTCGCTCCTTCCTCTCCTGCTCCTGCCTCTCCAGCTGGGCCAGCCTCTCCTGCTCCTTGCGCTGCTGCTCCAGCAGGGCCTGCCGCCGCTTCTCCAGCTCCAGGTTGCCCCGCTCGAAGTTCTCCCTCTTCTTGTCCTCAAATGTCACTGTGGGGGACAAAGGGGAAGGAAACCATCACTGCCTGACACTGAGAAACTAAGAAACTTATTTTCCTTGGGTTTGGTCTGGGCCCTCCCTGGGAACAGAGGCATAATTAAAGTATTCCACAGCATTCCTTCATGGAATCAGGGGTTTATAAAGACAGGAGGGTTTCCTCCCTCTCTCTTCTCTCCCTTTGGGGTGCTTGGAGAACATCAGGTCTCTATTGGCTTGGCTTTTTATCTATATGAACTGAGCCCTATCTGAGGGCCATTGTCCCAAAGGTGGAGATTTCTATTGCTTCTCTTCTGGTGAGATTTTATTGTGCTAGTTACTTACTGAGCTTTTCCCTGAGTGTGTATCTGTTTTGGTTTGGTTTTACCCATTTTTGTCCCTTTTCCCGTTCCCATTTCCCTTTTGGAGATGTTTGGGGTTCTTATTCTGTATATTCACAGTGTCTGATTGTATATAACTGTAATATATGTGAATATATATATATACTTTCACTATAATTGTCCTTGGGTACTTTTTCTCCTCTCTCTTGGCAGGGGGGCTCTGTGTGGCCAGCAGGTGGGTTTGGCAGCCACCCAAACCTCCACACCGTGTGTGCCATCAGTGCCAGGCAAACCTTCAGCTGATGACCCCATCAATAAGACATCATGCAAAGGGCAGGATGAATTTAAACTCCTTGTTCTTCTGAGATCATTCCTTACTGCCAGGAAAGAAATGGCTGAAGTCCTTGAGCAGCTGGGCCCAGGGGGTCTGCAATCCTGCACATCCACATCCTCACCCCTGGACATCCTAAAAACGGCCTCAGTTCCAGCACAGGTTCCCTGACATCCTTCTGCAGTGTCAGGGATGGTCCCCCCTCCAAATTACTCTTTCCACTCCACCTTCTGTTCCTTTTCACACCTCCTATGTCCCATTCCCACACCCCACGGTCCAGATTTCTCTCCCTGCACGCCCAACATGGACATTTTTGGGATGTAAGGCAAGACACAGCACATATTTCCTCCCAGGTGTGCAGGCACTGTTGGACACATTGGCCAAACAGCTGCTGAACCAGCTCAATTCTTGTCTTTTCAAGTTTGTCCCCCTTTCCTGTTGCTAATCCCCTTTTCTTTTCCTTTTGTACTTTTCCCAGAAATGCTGAAACTTGTATAACCCTCCCCACTGTTCCAGAGCCTGCAAGGGGACAGGGCTCTGGGGGGACACTGGGGCTTTCCCAGAGCATGAAGGCAGCAAAGAGCTGTCCCTGCAGGCCCAGAGCAGGGATGCAAAGTGGGTTTGGGAGTGCAGGAGGTGAGCAGCCTCAAGGCTGTTCCCATCCCCAGTGTCACCAGGACAAAGGATCAGGAATGAGCTGGACCCAGCAGTGTCTTGGTGATGCCTCTGACAAGTCACAAACTGCTCTGCAAAGACAACATTTTTTGTCTTTGCATAACCCCCCAGCAGGCACTGATGGGAAGGGCACACTAAACATCCCTGTTTTCACTTGCTCACCTGGCAATTTCTTTTCCAGTTGCTGCTGTTCCTCCTCTAATGCTGGTTCTTCTGGTAACCTTTGGTCTACAGACACTGAGCTGGCAGCAGATATCCCACTGCCAGAGCGGACTCTTCTGCCAAGAGAAAAGGGATTTCAGGGGCTCAGAACTACCTATGCCTGCCCAAATTACTCAGGATTAATGAGGAAACCAAACTGAATGCAATGGTGTCATGTTTCAGGATATCTAATGTTCAGTCAGGTTTAACTCAGGCATTCCCTCAGGAGAACACCAATCCCTAGAGCCCCAACAGCTCTCCCTGGGGACCCAAATAAAACCCAGCTCCAAGTTCTCCATGGAACTTCCACATGTGTCCAAGCCTGTCCCCAAAATCTCTCCCCAGTGCCCAGTCTGCTGTTGAGGAAATGGTGGCTGAAACCACAGCAAAAGTAGCAGAGACAGAGGAAGAGCTCAGCAGAGTCAGGCTAAGAGCAGGATCCCAGGTGGGACACACAGAACAATGGGGGTCTCCAGGAGGACACCTGAAGAACATGATATGCAAACACTGACTTCCATTGCTGTGACTGTCCTCCCACCCACCTCTCCCCAAAGAAAAGGTGAAGCAGAGAAGTGATGAGTGACCCCAGTGCTCACAGAGCCAGCTGTACCAAGGGGGCTGGACGTGGTACAGTGCAAATCCATAACATGTCTGCAATTCCACTACAGTCCATTTTAAGGAAGAACAAGCTTGAATTTAAACTTAGACCTCTCTGGGGAGACTGAGCAGGTCTTGGAAGGTGTGTCAGCACAAAGCCCCCACCAATCTATGCCAGGACAGGACACAAAGGACAGGGGTTGCCCTTCAGTCTCCTGTGCTTTACACTGCCAGGACAGTTTCCCAAAGAAACACCACTTGAGGAGTGAGAATGCCCAGTGTTACCTAAAGGAAGGTGGGATATACTCTGGAGGCAGTGCAGGGGGCAGGGGCTGCCCAGCCATAGCTACATCAATGAGGTGCATAGCCAGGATAAACTCCTCAGCTGTCAGCTTCCCATCCTGGTCGATATCAGACAGATTCCTTTCAAAGGGAAGGGGCAAAGTAAGGCAATGAGTAAATATGGAAAATCACTGTTCAAAAGCATAGTTGTAACACACTCTGTTACAAATTAATTCCATTGTTCCACTGTTTTTCCACACTATTTTGTTTTTTCTAAACAAATGAAAGGCAAAACCCCAAATACTCCCCTATTTCCCACATTTCTCAGGGGTGTCTGCCTTGAAACCAGCCTTGGCCTCTCCTTCACCTGCTCTGAGTGAGGCCTGGACCAGGAGCTGGAGAAGGAACATGAACCAAGGGAGTGCTCCTGACCACCTCATGATCATCCACTGCCCAGTGACACTCTGAAAAGAACCAGCTCAGATGTTTGGCAGAGCGTGTTGGTTTGGTCTCCCTCTGCCCTGGAGGCTCCCACCTCACATTCCAGAGCTCCCACTGGCACTGAAATCAAAGCCATTGATGTTCTAGTCCTGACAGGCACAAAACCACTCTGGCATTATGCACACAGTAAAAATTCTGGACTCACAGCTTTGGGTGGCTCCAAACAGGGATCCAACCAATGCACAAAAGGCTTCTCCACGTTAAGGTGGTGGTGGACAAAAATAACATCCTGAACTTTGTCCAGGGCCAGCACCCAGGAAGGGCTGGGGCTGTGCCAGGGCAGGCTCAGGGGGCATCTCAGCCAAAGGCTCTTCCCCCAGAGGGTGGTGGGCACTGCCCAGGCTGCCCAGGGCAGTGGGCACGGCCCCAAGGCTGCCAGAGCTCCAGGAGCCTTTGGACACCGGGACAGGGGGATTGTCGGGGTGTCCTGGGCAGGAGTTGGACTCTGATCCTTGGGGGTCCCTTCCCACTCAGGAGTTGTTTCTCCAGCCTGCTGCACTCTAATCAAGCAGGACAACCTCCCATGGTACTGGGAAATCAAAGGGAAGCAAGTGATAAATTCTTTTGATGTCCCAAGGCACAGGACTTTGTTGCTGGGATTTAAATTTGGAAGACAACTCCGGCCTCATTTGATCCATGCTTGTGTCACTGAACTCCTCAGGCTGGAGCACAAGAAAGAGCCTGGAGAAGGAAAATCCAGGATGCAAAGAAACAATTCATCAGCAATTTCAGCAGTCTGGGTCCACATTTGGGTGGGAAGTCCCAGGACAGCTGAGGGGTTCCAGTTCCCTTTGTGTGCCTGAACCAGGGAGTTGAGCCCCAACACAGCCTGACCAACCTTGCCCAGGGAACAGCCCCTGTGGTTCCACTGGCTCAGGAAGGGGAACCACATTTGGGACACCAAGAGCTGTAATATCCCTTCTCTCCATGGACTTGGCAGTTTGGGTGCCCCAAATGGAAGGAGTCCTGGGTAGAACTCCTGCAGTTCACTGCTGGCTGTCCCGGCACACACAGCCTGCTCCAGGGCTGGCAACGAGCTGTGGGTTTTGGAAAACCATCTGCTGGATGATGGGGCTGATTTATTTTTATCCCTTTGTTAGGAAACAGAGAAGGGAAGAGTGGTTTGTAATGTATAACAAAACTGGCAGCTTTGCAGAGAGAACAAGTGCAGTTCAGGTGGGAGAGCTCCAGTGGTTGGCAAGCAAAGACTCAGAGAGGAGAGAAGTTAACTGGGAACAAATCCCATGTGACAACAGGAGTGTAATAAAGTTCAGCAAACAACAAGTTGAAAGGGAAAAGAGAAGCTGAGACACATCCTTTAAAAATCCATTATTGCAAGTGTCTGTAACTTCAGCTCCTGGGAAATGAGCCCTTCCAAACTCAGAAAAAAGGCAGAGAAAGCCCAAAGCAAGTGTGGTTGGGGTGAAGCCTCCTGTTGTACAACCTGTGCAGAGATCACTGTTTCACTGGGGCTGCCTCATGTGGGGCCAAGGGGGTGGGAGACACAGGGTGCTGAACATCAGCTCTGCCTAAAACCCCACCCCTGAACCCCACCTTCCTAAACACCACCCAACAGATGCTCCTGTTACTCTTGTCAAGTATTATTAATACAGGCACAGAAGGGCAGGTTTTGTTTTATAAAGTTATACATGGAAAAAGTTATACATGAAAAAGAGTAACATGTGATTTCTCAGAGACTGAAAATGAAGGAAACCCCACAGAACCCAGCCCAGAGATGTAGGAACAGTTTGGGTTTGGATGGAAATAAATAGATTGATTTTTACCATATGGTAGCCAGCTGAGCCTGGGGTAAACTGGACTGCATGAGGATCGTTCTTGCTTGGGGACCTAAAAGAGAAACAAATATTAACAGAACTGAACCCTGGAAATGGCTGCACAAATGTTCACAGAGCACACTGGGCCCTCTTCCAGAACAATTTCCCAGTGTCAATTTAATTTGCAGAAAACAAGGGAAAGATGCTGATAAAATGATTCCAGCTATGATGAATATTCACTGCTAAACAAGATCATTGAGCACTTGGGAAACTGAGACAGAAAAATACTGATGAGTTCCTTACTGTGTGAACAGCAGCCTCAGTGTGACTAAAACTGGCCTTTCACAGGTTAAAAGAGGAGACAACAAAAGGTGTTTCAGTACCTGTCAAGTGTCCACTCATGGTTTTGTCGTGGCTGTTGAAGAGCTGCCGGTACTTGAGCCGTGAGGACTGAGGGACAGCCCACTCTGCCACCGGGGGAGCGCTGCAACCACACAGGACAGGGGTGGGATGGGATGGCATCACAGCAGGGCATGGGCACAGCACACAAATCACAGGCCTTTGGGCTGGGAGGGACCTTAAAGCCCACCCAGTGCCACCCCTGCCATGGGCAGGGACACCTCCCACCAGCCCAGGGTGCTCCAAGTCCCGTCCAACCTGGCCTGGGACACTCCCAGGGATCCAGGGGCAGCCACAGCTTCTCTGCCCACCCTGTGCCAGGGCCTCAACAGCCTCACAAGGAGGTGAAGTGCTGCACAGAACTCCAGTTTTACACCTGAAATGGTTCTTTTCCCCAGTTTTGGGAAAGAATTCCTGGCTGGGAGGGTGGGCAGGCCCTGGCACAGGGTGGGCAGAGAAGCTGTGGCTGCCCCTGGATCCCTGGAAGTGTCCCAGGCCAGGCTGGACGGGACTTGGAGCACCCTGGGCTGGTGGGAGGTGTCCCTGCCCATGGCAGGGGTGGCACTGGGTGGGCTTTAAGGTCCCTCCCAGCCCAAAGGCCTGTGATTTNTCATACTGGCCCCAGCAGGGACTCCTGGGGGGCACCCCTGGTCACTGATGGTCCTCACTGAGCCTTGAAACAACCAAAAATCCCTAAATCTAAAAGGCAATTTTCCACACAAAACTTGAAGGCTGTAGAAGAAACAATTACCTGGAGGGCATTAAAATATGAGTGCTATTAAATATTTTGTGTTCAAAAATAACCCCGGAGTTGCTAATTTTCAGTAACATATTAATTGTTCTGTTTTCACACTACCAGCTGCCAGTAGGGCACAATGCATGTTGTGTTTACAGGAGCAAATGCTTTTCTAAAAATCAAGTTTCCAAGAGTTTGGAAACAGTGTCAACAGTGCTGATAGTTAATTAGTGTTGTAATAATCCATTTAATGATTCCCTGTTCCTGGGGCATTCCCTGTCAAACCACAGCATCCTGTGAAACACTGGAGTGGTACCTCAGCAGGGACTGGTTTCTGTGGGAAATATCACTCCAGAAAACAACTCTGTGAAATGTGGGGACCCAAATGCCCCCATTGCCCCCCTCCTGCCCCCCAACCCACCTGGGCACGTCGAAGGACTGGGCCTTCTGCAGCTTGGCATTGAGCTGTGCTCCTGGCCCCGATCTGCTGAAGGAGGAACTCTTTGGCAACGTGGCTGGGAAGCAGAAAACAGGGATTTATTAGTGCTGACACCTGGAACTGCAGGATTCCCACAGCATTCAGTCAGTTATTAACACAGCACAAGCACTCTGGGTCTGATGTGATCTCTTCAACAGTGCAAAGACAAGCCTACAGAACAGGGGCAAACACCAGGGCTCTTTCCTCAGGTCTTTTGACTTTCACAGTTTGATGCAAACCCTGTTGATACCAAATTACACTGTGATCAATGATATGTAGTGCAGTATTCAAAGTCCTCCTAAGCAGCAGTACTGAATGGTTATAGAGACAGGAGGGGCCCAATTCCTCCAACTGCTGCTTCATTCTCTCACCAGGCCAGGCCCTGTTCCTTCCCTTCCCTCTTCTCCCAATGTGCCAGGAGGTGCCCCTGGGCTAAAGCTCAGGCCCCATTCCTTCCCTTCCCTCTTCTCCCACTGTGCCAAGAGGTGCCCCTGGGCTAAAGCTCAGGCCAGACCCCATTCCTTCCCTGACCTCCCAGTGTGCCAAGAGAAGCCCCTGAGCTAAATCCCAGCCCAGGCCCCGTTCCTTCCCTCACCTCTTCTCCCAGTGTGCCAAGAGATGCCCCTGGGCTTTAGCCCAGCCCAGGCCCTGTTCCTTCCCTTACCTCTTCCCCCACTGTGCCAGGAAGTGCCCCTGGGCTTTAGCCCAGGCCAGACCCCATTCCTTCCTTTCCCTCTTCTCCCAGTGTGCCAGGAGGTGACCCTGGACTAAAGCTCAGCCCAGACCCCATTCCCTCCCTTCCCTCTTCTCCCAGTGTGCCAGGAGGTGCCCGTGGGCTAAAGCCCAGCCCCGGCCCTGTTCCCTCCCTCACCTCTTCTCCCACTGTGCCAAGAGATGCCCATGGGCTTTAGCCCAGGACAGGCCCCATTCCTTCCCTTACCTCTTCCCCCACTGTGCCAGGAAGTGCCCCTGGGCTTTAGCCCAGGCCAGACCCCATTCCTTCCTTTCCCTCTTCTCCCAGTGTGCCAGGAGGTGCCCGTGGGCTAAAGCCCAGGCCCTGTTCCTTCCCTTACCTCTTCCCCCAGTGTGCCAGGAGGTGCCCCTGGATTAAAGCCCAGGCCTGGCCCTGTTCCTTCCCTCACCTCTTCTCCCAGTGTGCCAAGAGGTGACCCTGGGCTAAAGATCAGGACAGACCCCATTCCTTCCCTGACCTCTTCTCCCAGAGTGCCAGGAGGTGCCCCTGGCACTAAATCCCCTGCCCAGGGGGCACCCCTGGAGCGAGGCATTGCCTGGGTGCTGCTGGGGGGGGCCAGGGCAAGGCAGGTTAGGGGTTAGCAGCAGCAGCAGCAGCAGTGAGAGCATACCAGGGTGAGCAAAAGCAGGCAGGGGCTGGATGACAGCAGGAGCTCCGTTAGGCAGAGGGGGCACGGCGGCTGCCACCGAGGACACCAGGGGCGGGGACATGCCCACCACGGGCATGGAGGCCATGGAGCTGAGGGGGGGCATGTTGGCAATGCCCCCGAGACCTACGGCGAGAAAAGGAGAGGTTGGAGCTCAGTGAGACAGTGATGCAGCCCCCGGGGGGGCAGGAGAATCCAGGAGCCAATTCCCATGGGAATCCAGGTAACCCAGGACACAGGGAACAACACCCCCCATGGTGGGGGCACCTGGGTGCAGCACTGCCCCAAAAGGTCCTGGGGCACCTGTAAGGAAGGGTTGGTTTGCCCTGAACTGGAGGAGGAGTGGCACTGACAGCTCCAGGTGGGAAGGAACCCCAGGCTGGAGCAGGAGCTGCAGGACCAGTGCTCCCACCTGGTGTTGGGAGGGAACTGGAACAGGGTAATGGGGACAGCACAGTAATTATGACTGTGTTAGGGCTGAGCAGTTACAGGGAGAACAGGGAAGTTAAACAGGGCCAGTCAAGCCAGTGGGAAGAGGGAGGGTGTGCAAACAGCTGGCATCAAGTGGACAGGGAATGAGAGAAAGGGAATCACAGACTTTGCTGGTTTTTGAGGGGGTTTAATTTTATTCTGCCCTTCCTCATTTAAACTTGTATTTCCTCCATTCACTTTCATTGTTTTCTTACAGTTCTCTTTGTGACTGTAAAACCTGTGTGAGCAACAGCAGATCAAACCCCACGGCTCAGGCAGATTATCACAGGCTCTCTTTTCTTAGGACAATCAGATGGGATAACACACAGGGAAGGAATCCTTCCTCTCTGAGGGTGGGCAGGCCCTGGCACAGGGTGGGCAGAGAAGCTGTGGCTGCCCCTGGATCCCTGGAAGTGTCCCAGGCCAGGTTGGATGGGGCTTGGAGCACCCTGGGCTGGTGGGAGGTGTCCCTGCCCATGGCAGGGGGTGACACTGGGTGGGCTTTAAGGTCCCTTCCAACCCAGACCATGCTGTGATTCTAGGATGTTCAGGCCCAAATAAACCTGAGCATTGCCACAGCAATGACTAAACCAGAAAGAAAAAGAACCTCTCACTACAGGGCACAGAACATCAACGTGTCAAACATGAGGATCACCTTCACTCAGTTATTTCCCACTCCCTATCCTATTTTCCCTCCTCTTCCTTGAAAGGAAGGTGGCTTTGGCAGCAACTGAACCAGCAGCTGTTCAGCTCGTGCCAGACCAGCCTCATTCTTACAATAAAAGCAGAAGGTGCCTGTAAAAACTCAAGAAAAACAGAGCTAATCTTGCCAAAGCTGGAGATCCCACCATGCCAGCAGTTCAGATCTAAGCTGCAGCCCTCTGGAATGCACTGGTGCTGCTGGGAGCACTGGGAGAGCTGCAGCAACCAGGACTCAGCCCACGCTCCTCTGCTCAAAGCCCACTGGGGTTTTTGTTTGCTGCACGTGCAGCATTTGGCTTTGAGTTCATGGCCTTTGGGAGTTCTTCCCTAAAATTTCCTTTGAGAAACTGCAAAAAGACAACCACATTCCTGCAACCCAGGCCAAGCAGCAGGAAAAGGGAGCTTACCAAATGCTGGGGCACCGGGTAGGGCGAGGGGTGGCTGCTTCATGACGGGAGGCAGAGCAGAGGGGAGCTGGTAACCCTGGAGCTTCAGCTTGATGAGCTTCATGGCTATGGAGAACTCCAGGGGATCCATCCTGCCATCGTTGTTCATGTCAGCCAGAGCCCTGCAAAACAGTCAGGCCCTGGAATTAGGAACCTGCCCGGGAGCAGCCACACCCAGGGAGGGACATTCCAGGCTGGGGAAGGGGCTGGAGCAGCAGGAGGGGCTGAGGGAGCTGGGGGGGTTCAGCCTGGAGAAAAGGAGGCTCAGGGGGGACCTTCTGGCTCTGCAAGTCCCTGCTGGATCCAGGGCAGGGTTGGGATCTTCTGCCAGGGCACAGGGCCAGGAGCAGAGGGAACGGGCTCAGGCTGGGCCAGGGCAGGGCCAGGGGGGACATGGGGAGGAATTTGTGCCTGCAAAGGGTGGTCAGGCCTTGGCAGGGGCTGCCCAGGGAGGGTTGGAGTGCCCAGCCCTGGAGGTGCCCAAGGCAGGACTGGCCGTGGCACTCAGTGCTCTGGGCTGGGGGACAAGGTGGGCATCGGGCACAGGGTGGGCTCTGGGGGCTGCCAGGGCTTTGCCACCCTCAGGGGTCCTGGGATTCTAATTTCCACCCAAAATAATTATGCCAGGCTAAAATGGTCATGAAACAAGACAGTCCTTAAACTGAGAGCCCCTTGATTTCTTTCCTGGGGTGATTAATATTTTTCAAGTGGCTTTTCACCTCCTGGAGGATTTACAGCGAGGCATCAAGAGAAGGACTAAGCAGTTGTATGAAAACTCTGCAAAATGACACTGAGGAAACTGCCCCAAACAGCACCACAGAAAGAGAACCACTGAGTTTGCAAACCTGTGCTTCAGCCACACTGGAAATAAACCCCCCTTTAGCTGTGTGAGCTTCACTCCCTCCATTCCATCCACGAGTGTGCAAATGTGGTTTCAATTAAACAATAGCACTCGAGATGAAACATTGAGCCTGGACCTTGAATAGGCTTTCAGGGAAAGGAGTCTGACTTAAACAGTCTGCTTTTTGTTCCTGCCCCTGCTAGTTAAGAAAACCAAGCCCAGCAGGGAATAGGGGTGGGAGGCTGGGGGAGAGAAACAGGAAGAAGAATGTCACTTCTTGCCATTGCACACCAAAAAATCCAGGGTAAATGCACATTAATAATGGAATCAGTTACAAACTCAAGTGTTAAAACGTTATGCTTCTTTCTTTCTTTGAAGATTTAAGTACAGATTTCAGTACTGGAATAATAGAGAATTTAAGGTCATGCATATATTTCTGGGACAGGGACAGTCTGGCTGAACTGGGGCTTTATTTCTGACCAAATCCCTCTCAAGGCAAGCTTTCATGCAAGAATGTGAGGAGTTATCCAAAAGGCAGCACAGTGAAGGGACAGCTGGCACAGGGACACAGCCAGGTCAATGCACTGGCAAAGCAGCCACAAAATGAAGACCCTGTGACTCCACAAACTTGGAAGAGGCAGATCCCAGCAGGGGCTTCCAAAGGTCAGCCCTGGTTTAGATCACCACCAGCATTAGAGACACTCCAAACCTGCCCAGCTCTCCCAAGGCAGCACTTTCTGAGCTGGGGCTGGTTTTATTCCTCAGTTCTGATGCTAAATAATAGTAAGGAAAACCCAGGAGCAGCATTTAAAGGAAGTCTGGAGAGGAACCTGCCAACACTGAGGCTCAGATTCTTACACCCTTAAATAGTAGGGGCTGCACCTCTGCCTGAAAGGTGGGGAATCATGGAATGGGTTGGGAGAGACTTTAAGGGTCATCCCATTCCACCCCTGCCATGGGCAGGGACACCTCCCACCAGCCCAGGGTGCTCCAAGCCCCGTCCAGCCTGGCCTGGGACACTCCCAGGGATCCAGGGGCAGCCACAGCTTCTCTGCCCAACCTGTGCCAGGGCCTGCCCACCCTCCCAGCCACCAATTCCTTCCCAATATCCCATCCAGCCCTGCCCTCTGGCAGTTTGAAGCCATTCCCCTTGTCCTGTCCCTCCATCCCCTGTCCCCAGTCCCTCTCCAACTCTCCTGGAGCCCCTTTAGGCTCTGGAAGGGGCTCTCAGCTCTCCCTGGATCCTTCCCTTCTCCAGGTGAGCCCCCCCAGCTCTCCCAGCCTGTCCCAGAATCATCTTATCTGTTCCATTTCCGTGGCTTCTACGTCTGTAAATACTTTGATTTATAAACCATAAACCTTCCTGTGACAGAGGCCCTCAGTGGGCTCTGCCCATGGCCATGACAATGCAGGAAGAGCAAAGACCCCCCTGCAGGACCCTCCATTCTCCAGGCACAGTTTCCTGCTGGGACACAGCAAGTCCCTGCATTCTACACAAACCACAATTGCCCAGCAATCCCAAACTCTGATGTACACCACTTGCATTGAACTCCAATCCACAGAATCACCACCAGCTTTTAATTCAACATCTGACCCTCTGAACTCATTGACATCAACAGCTTCATCAGTGAAATTAGCAGCAGAAACTTCAGTGAAAGGGATCCTGTAACAGCCCAGGATTTACACACAGCATCCCATCCAAACCCAGCTTCTGCCTGACAAAATCTTCATGCAAAAACAGGCCAAGGTTTCATTTCTGACCACAGAGGTCACTGTCACACTCAGATTTTAAAGAGCAATGAGTGGCTGCCACCACCTCCTTCCACTGCTCTGCTCCCAGTGCCCCATGGAAGGACGTGGTGCCCCTAAGCTGGTTTGGGTTCAGAACCAGAGCAGGGCAGGAAATGGATTAAACTAAATATTTATGGTGTTTTACAGAGCAGCCCTGTGTTTGTACCTAATGATAAAGGCTCAGCACCATCCCAGGGCTCAGGAAACCACGTGGCATTATTGCATTCCCCTTCCACCCCAGAGGGACAGGACATGCTGGAGGTGCTTTTCAGGCCCTCACCCATAAAAGGGCTCTAGAGAAAGGCAGATATTGCTGCTGAAGCACAGTTATCTCCTCCCAGGCCCAGCCCAAAGCCTAATTAGAGGCATCTTAATTGATCCCCAGCTTGGGGGAGTCCAAAGCTGGTAAAGACAGACCATAATTCTTCCACTCATTTGCTCCACTGAGGTCCCACAGACTTATTTCACCTTAAATGAGTGAGGGGTAGAAGGAACACAGGAGTTCCCAGTGCTAAAACCCAGGGAGCTTCTATTTTTAAGGACCAGGAACTCTGGAAAAGCTTTTATTGACAGCAGAAATGACAGATTTATCAGGTATATTCCAGATATATTCCTTATGCCCATCCAGATCCAAGTGATCCTTTAGGAAACAAAGGCCAAGCTTTTATCAGATTATCACAATCAACTGTATTTAGAATGAATAGAATAATGAAGAATAGGAAAACTCTCCCAATCCACAACCTTCAGACAGACACTTCCATATGGATTCCCCATCCCTGGAAGTGTCCAAGGCCAGGTTGGACAGGGTTTGGAGCACCCTGGGCTGGTGGGAGGTGTCCCTGCCCATGGCAGGGGTGGCACTGGGTGGGCTTTGAGGGCCTTTCCAACCCAAACCATTGTGGGACTCTGATTTCTCAGATCAGAAAATTAAGAGTTTCACAAGTTGTTGCAGCTCAGAGTAACAACCTCCCTTCCCTGGAGACTCCTGGAGCTGCCCCTCCCTCCCTCCAACAGCCAAATTCCATCTAAAACCCCAAACCCATCAATTCCAGAGCAAACACTGATGGAAGAGCAGTTTTACAGAGCTCCCATCTCTCAGAGATTTGGGGCTTAATCCTCCAGAACTGGCACTCTAAAATCCTCCTGGGTCTCTACAGACTTAAATAATTACTTCTCTCCAATTCAGAGATGATGAAAAAATAAGAGACAGAGAGAAAGGAATGTCCAAATGCTGCTTTATGATTTACAAAGGCAGCTTGAATGAGTTTTAGTTCAGCTTCATTAACAGAAATGTGCAAGCTCAGGTCTTGTCTCTATGACAACTCCAGAGGGAGTGGAATGATTCCCTTCCTCCCAAGAGCCTGGAAAACTGAGGAGTCAGAGAGGAATTGATCCTCAGGCAGACTATTTACAACTGGTCACTTCTGTGAACACCTCTTTAAAGCCAATGCCTAGGGAAGACTTTGGGAGAAAGGATGTCTTGTTTAAGACAAAACCTCTTTCCTTGTTTAATTCAGAGGCCAGAGAAGCTCCAAAGGGACATTTGAACTTTCACTGAGTCCTCAGCAAATAAGAAAACCACACCAGCTCTGATATTTGTAAGATGAAGACAATTAGAAAAGAAAATAAGCTCTTTATTTAAAAACCATGTGAATCTGGGCATGCAGATTTCCAAAGGAAAGAATAATTTTCCCTGGACACTTCCAGGGATCCAGGGGCAGCCACAGCTTCTCTGCCCACCCTGTGCCAGGGTCTCCCCACCCTCCCAATCTCCCATCCATCCCTGCCCTCTGGCACTGGGAAGACATTCCCTGGTCCTGGCACTCAGGTCAAAGAATGTGGAGCAGAAATCCCTCCAGTCCTGCAGGAGAAGCTGGCAGGCTGTGGAAATGCTCTTGCTGTGTAAAACTCAGTGATGCAGATTTTTATCTGCTCAACTCACCAAGGAGCAGTAAAAATGTGAAGCTTTCAAGCTGTGACTCCACTGGAAATGGAACTGGAAATGGAACTGGAAATGGTCTGAGCCAGTCTTAACTTCTCTAACAAATCAAGTCTTGCCCAGGCTCCCCCATTAGAAGACTTTTAATGCTAATCCCTGGGCTTAGCAATTCTATTAGTCCAGTTTTAATAAAGCTGGAAGCATTCAGCAATTTGAGAAGAGGGTTTGAACTTGCCAAATTGAAAGATGCCACTTGCAAAGGCCTCCTGCTGCCAGTGCCTGTGCTGGGCACTGCCAGGCTCAGCCTAAGCCCTGCAGGGCAGGTTTGCCTTTGGGAAGCATTTGGGAATAAATTGGTGATATCACAGAATCCCAGTGACACCAAGGCTGGCACAGACCTTCAGGGCCATCCAGTGCCACCAGGATCCCCCCTAATCCATGTCCCCAAGGCCACATCCAGACACCTCTGGACACTTCCACAGTGACTCCACCACTCCCTGGGACACTTCTTGCAATGCCTGACCACTCTGGCAGGGAAAATTGTTTCTAATTTCCAACCTGAACCTGCCCTGGCACAACTTGAGGCCCTGCCCTCTTGCCCACCTGGGCACACCTGGCTTTGTGTCCTGCTGCTGGCACAGCACCCCCAGGGCCTTTGCCAGCTGTCCAGCCCCTCTGCCCCAGCCTGGGGTCTTCATGGGGTTGCTGTGGCTCAGCTGCAGGACCCAACCATGGTCCTTGTTGTCCCCAGCCCACCCATCCCATGGATCCAGCCATTCCAGATCCCCCTGCAGGACCCAACCATGGTCCTTGTTGTCCCCAGCCCACCCATCCCATGGATCCAGCCATTCCAGATCCCCCTGCAGAGCCTCCAGCAGATCAAGTCTCCCAGCCAGCTGGGCATGAACTGATTGGGGGTGCCCTCCATCTCATCAAAAATGACAACCCACAGGTCTGGTCCCAGTCCTGAGCCCTGGGGAACCCCAGTGGCTTTAGCTCCATTCCCCACCACACCACAATCCCTGTCCCAGTCTGTCCCAGTAAGGGGCACCCTGCTGGAGCTGCCCTTCTCCCAGCCCATGCCATACTCACCATATCTGTGCTAACACTGGCTGAGGTAACCCAGACTGAAAAAAAAAGTTCCTGGCTTGATCACCTGGAAAATAAATAAATAGGACATCTATAAATACCTGGCAGAGGGGAGAGAGGAGATCAGGAGTCAGAAATATCTGTAAGAAAACCAACAGGAAAACCATAAATAGTTAATGCCACACTTACACAAGAGTGTGACACTGAAACACATCTGGGGATTTGTAAACCCACCAGGTATCTCCAGCAAGCACCTCCTGCAAGAGGCAGAACCCCACAGGGGTCACCAGGCAGGGGGCTCCTGGCTCACAGTCCCCAGGGGGGGTTCAAGGCTGGAATCACATTCCTTGTGAACACCAGGATAAATCTACCCTGGATTCCATGGAAGAGCAGTGCCAGTCAGACAGCACAAACTAAATACAGTGGGAAGCAAAATTAAACAGAGTGATAGGTCACTACTGAAGCAAGCAGTGGTGTGATTCAAAGTCATTTCCAACTGCCAGTGACAAGTAAGGATGGTAAAACAATTACAGAGGGATTAGGCACTTGGGAATGCTGTGGCCTGTAAAGGAAAGTTGTAAAAAAAGCCAGAAACAGGAGTAATTATCACAGGAGGTCAATAAAACTGGAAGGATTTTGTACCATAACTGTCATGGAACAGGAACAAACCATGGAGCTGGACACTCAGGTGTGTCTGGCTGTGAGGACTGAGGATCTGACCCTGATTTCACACTCTGGAAATCCTCTTGATGGATCAGACAGCAGGGAAGAAAAACACTTGTGTATCTTGTATTTGAATTGAGCATCACTGGAGGGACATGTTGGGACAGGGGCAAGGAAGGGCAGGACAAGGGAATGGCCTCAAGCTGAGGGAGGGCAGGGTTAGATGGGATATTGGGAAGGAATTGGTGGCTGGGAGGGTGGGCAGGGGCTGGGATGGAATTCCCAGAGAAGCTGTGGCTGCCCCTGGATCCCTGGAAGTGTCCCAGGCCAGGTTGGACGGGCTTGGAGCACCCTGGGCTGGTGGGAGGTGTCCCTGCCCATGGCTGGGGTGGCACTGGGTGGGCTTTGAGGTCCCTCCCAACCCATCTATGATTCTCAGTTAGACAGCACTAAAGAAAATCAAATGCAACCAAAGTACCAAAGAGCAGACCTTCTACTGCCTCTGGAACCACAGGAACTAGTGGTGTCCACGAAAATTCAGCAGGATCAGTGCAATTCTTGACCTGCAGCTTTTCCCCCACTGCTTCCATCAGCTGTGCATTTAGATCCTCCCCAGATCTCAGCCACACTGACCTCACTGCTCTGCACAAGGGAGTTTCTAGACCAGACTGATCTTTATTTAATCAGACTTTAATCTATGAGTGTGCTGGTATGGTGGGCTGACCCCAGACAGGCACTCACTGAACTCCCTCCTCCCAGCAGGATGGCAAGAGAAAATAGCAGAAAATGTCAGCAAAGTTAAGGCTGGCAAGGCATATGAATAAGGGGATATAACATGAGAAATATCTCTTCACATTTTTTAATTCTCCTGCCCATATGCCCTCCAGGCAACTGTAAATATTTAAGCTTAGCAATTAAGGTTTAATTAAACGAAATGGGAAGTGAAAACCAGCTCTTTACCAGTGATGAATCCAGATGTTGGTTTCAGACTATGGAACTGCTGGTCATGTTTGGCTCTCTCCTCCACAGTGATAGCCCAGATATCCAGGTTGCCTGGCCCAGAAGAGGGGGAGAAATGACAGTCAGAAACAGCCCCTAAAAACCAGCCCCTTTGTGTTTCTGAGTGTAACTGGCTCCTGTCACTGGGGGTTTGAGAGATCAGATCTGACTGTAACAGCTAGGAAAAGTGGGATTCAGCCAGAGGAAACACCTTCCCTGGGCACCCACAGCACAGGAGTGTGCTCCTCATCCCCCTAGGAATGAGAAATCTGAGCAGGAACATGTTCCCAGATCCCATTCCTCACTCCTAAAGGGAATATGTCCCTTTTGTTCCCATCTAAAGATGGGTAATGGGATAACAAGGATAGAAATTGGAAGTGATACCATCCAAAGGCATCTGCTGGGCTTTTCAGTGATTAAAAAGTCCAGGAGCCCTGAAAGGAAAACCCATCCACTTCAGAGGCACAAGAGGAGCAGGAGGAGGTGGTGCCCTACAGTAGCAGGGCTGGATGTGCCAGCAGGGCTCCTACTCAGCTCTGCCCTTTGCTGGGATGTGTCTGCACACCAGCACACACCACAGAAACCACCAGCTCAGAGACACTTCTCCCTAGAGAAAACACTCAGGAAGGAACAGATTTCAGAGTTTTTGCCTCTGGGAATAGTTCAAACACAATAAAAGCTGCTTACCCCCAAAAGGTGTTGGAAACTGAGCCATGGTTCTCTCACTTTTAGCTTGTTAACAGATGCCTGGAAAAGAGAAAAGAATACAAACAGATAACCACAGAGTCACAGTATCTTCCATTCTCCAAATATTTCTGCAGGATTCATTACTAGGGCAAAAAGGGCGGGCAGTGAAGAGCAGGATGGTGCCACTGGTGCCCACAGGAAGCGTGGCTGACACAACTCCAGGAGGGCACTGCCTGTGTTTCAGTTCTGCTTAAAAACATCCTCAAAAGCAATCTGTACAATTTAATTCATTAAGTTACTCAGTGATTTAATAATCAGTGATGCAGGGAAGGCTCAGTGAGATCCCAGTGACCCTGCTCAGGGCTCTGTGACTTTCCTGATGTTCCAATGCCTGCTCCTGCTTGGGAGGAGAACTGGCCCCATTTCCAGCTGTTAAAACACAACATCACCAGTGATCTGGTTTTAGTGCTGGCAGGAAAGGCCCTGCCTTGCTCAGAGCTCTCAACCAAGGCCAGGCTGAAGAGGAGGCAGCCTTTCCACCCTGCCCTGCCTCACTCAGAGCTCTCAACCAAAGCCAGGCTAAGGAGGAGGCACCCTTTCCACCCTGCTCTGCCCCCCGAATTCCACTGGCTCTGCACACAAAGCACCCCACACAGCTCCACGGTGGATCTGCCAGGGGAGCAGCAAACCCATTTTTCTTGGAGCACACAAAGGCTGCCAGGAGCTGGCTGAGCCAGGGGACAATGCCCACAACAATGAGGGACAGCCTCTTGTCCTGTGAGATTCCACCCAGTCTTTCCAGGCAACAGCAGAAAGGCCACAGGGAACAGGATCAGGAGGGGAATAATTCAGGCTGCTTGAGCAGCAGCAGAGATTTATCAATATCCCCACGAAAGGCCATTCACTTGCACCAACAACTTCCTTTTGTCTGCACTCCTGCGTGCTCGCCTCCCCATCCCCCTTTCACACTTGCCGGGCTCTCTTCTGCCTTCCAGCTTGGGAAGCCCTCCTGGATGCCACCCCTGCTGTCCCTGCAGAGTGCCCTGGCCCTCCTGCCAGCCAGGCTGGGGCAGCTGCAGGCAAGGAGGGACACAGAGCTGGCTTTTTCCCTGCTAACTTGGCCGAGCACACACTCCAAAGCCTCTCCCTCGCCAGGGAACGCAGCTGATGCTGCCCCAGGCACAGCCAGGGCTGCCTCCAAAGGTGCCAACCCCTGGCACAGGGAGCCAGAGGGCTCAGAACCAGCTCTGTGGCGTGGGGGGCTCTGCCAAGGGCATTTCTGAGGTGCTCAAAGTGCTGGGGTTTTATTGCACTCAGCTGTGGGCAGTAACTATGATATTGCTGGGGTTTGTGGCTGCAAGGAAACCCTGGGGGGGAAAAAGGAGGAAAGAAAAGGGGAAAAGGGAGGAAAGAAAAGGGGAAAAGGGAGGAAAGAAAAGGGGAAAAG
>WBMV01008680.1:23661-47051 GCA_013396655.1 Campylorhamphus procurvoides
AAAAAGGAGAAAAGGGGGGGAAAAAGGAGAAAAGGGGGGGAAAAAAGGAGAAAAGGGGGGGAAAAAAGGAGAAAAGGGGGGGAAAAAAGGAGAAAAGGGGGGAAAAAGAGGAGGAAAAGGGAGGAAAAAGGAGGGGGAAAAGGGAGGGAGGAGAAGGAGAAAAAGGAGGAGGAAAAAGAAGGAGAAAAAGGAGGAGGAAAAAGAAGGAGAAAAGGAGAAGAATGAGAAATAAGGAGAAAAAGAAGGGGGAAAAGAAGTAAAAAGATGTAAAAAAAGAAAAAGAAAAAAATCAGGAAACCCCAAAAGCAGAACCCTCTGCACTCGCCCCTTTCCCAGCTCAGGCAGTTCCCATATTGTATTTCCCTTTCCAACAGGAGTGAGAGCAGCAGAGCATTCCCAGGGCTCAGCCCTGCAGGGCAGACACAGCTCCCAGACTGCCAGAGCAAAGGGCAGCTCATTCCCCTTCACCTTGAACACCAGAGAAAGAGGGGAGAGCGTGGCAGGTCCAAAGCCCACCCCTGCTGGATGCCAAGGAAAGCAGAAACTATTCCAGAGCTCCCAGAGGGGAGAAAAAGGAGAGAGAAAGGAAAGACCAAACTCAGAAATAAAATGGAGAGAAGGAGCAGGGAAGTGTATTTGAACTTGAGAGACTGAAACCCAGATTAACTGGACTGTGGCCAGAGAGATGGGAAGGGAAGGGAAGGGTAGGNAAGGTTTGGGAAGGGAAGGGAAGGTTTGGGAAGGGAAGGGAAGGTTTGGGAAGGGAAGGGAAGGTTTGGGAAGGGAAGGGAAGGTTTGGGAAGGGAAGGGAAGGTTTGGGAAGGGAAGGGAAGGTTTGGGAAGGGAAGGGAAGGTTTGGGAAGGGAAGGGAAGGTTTGGGAAGGGAAGGGAAGGTTTGGGAAGGGAAGGGAAGGTTTGGGAAGGGAAGGGAAGGGGACACAAATCACCCTCCTCCTGCTGGAGTTTCACTGCCCACAGAAATCCCAACTTCCATATCCACACACTTCATCCCACAGGAATGAGATCTGCAACTGTGGACACCTGATTCCAACTGCTCAGGGTGTGTTATAGAGGGAAAGGAAGGCAGAAAGGGAACAGGAATTTCACAGCATTCCAATACTGGCTTTATAGGGGCTTTTTTGAGGACCTGCCCAATCCCTAGCAGTTCCACAGCAGCATTAACTCCACTCCTCTGCCTTCTTTGCTCCTGCCAGCACCCCCAGGAAAATGGGACAAACCAAAAATGATGGAGAACCCACTGCTCATAGAGCTGACAGAAATCCAGGGTGGGTAAGCTGGGCTCAGTGCCACCCCTTCCCATCAGGAAAGCAGGGATTTCTCCCCAGTTACTGGTATTTGTATGTGTAGGAACTTGGACACCTCAGGAGTATTTTGGATTGTAACAAATTCAGCTGCCACTGACCAAGGAGTTCCGAAATGCCTCACACAGGAAGCAGGGCAGACAATAAGGGAACCACAACTGCACTGTCAGTGCATGGCACGCCACGTTCCCTTGGAAAGGCAGCCCTGACCTCCTGCCTTGGCAAGGCTGGGATGGAACCACCCATCCCATGGGGAATGTCCCATGGGAATCAGAAGATGCAAGGGCTCCTTTCTCCTGCTTTTAGAGAGCACAGCAAGCGACACTGAGCTCCTCACCTCTGCCTGTCACACAAGAGCTTAACTGTCCCCACACTGGGACTGGACAAAGAGATCCAACATCAGACAAGTCCTTCCAACACAAATCCCTTCATCCCTAAACCACAGACCCACTTCTCATGTGCACAGTGTAAACCACTGGGGTCAGTCACAGGCTCTGCACCTCCCAACCCTCCAGCAAAGGCAAACAGCCCAGCTATCCCAGTCCCAGTGTGCCACCAACACCAGCCATCCCACAGACCCCCTCCCCACCAGGGTCCCAGGATCCCTGAGGGTGGCAAAGCCCTGCCAGCCCCCAGAGCCCACCCTGTGCCCGATGCCCACCTTGTCCCCCAGCCCAGAGCTCTGAGTGCCACGGCCAGTCCTGCCTTGGGCCCCTCCAGGGCTGGGCACTCCAACCCTCCCTGGGCAGCCCCTGCCAAGGCCTGACCACCCTTTGCAGCCACAAATTCCTCCCCATGTCCCCCCTGGCCCTGCCCTGGCCCAGCCTGAGCCCATTCCCTCTGCTCCTGGCCCTGTGCCCTGGATCAGAGCCCAACCTTCCCCCAGATCCCCCCTCCTGCCAGGTCTGTGCAGCACAAAGAGTGTGTTGGTGCACCCAGGGCAGGGAGAGCAGCACCACTCAGCCCTGATGTGCAGGAGATCCATCATCTGCCCCATTCCCAGCTGCTCTCTGGGATTTCCCTCTGCCCGGGGTCACTGCTCTGACTGGGAGTGCTGTCCCACTTTCACTGGATCTCCGTGTTCAGGGGCTTCACCCTCTGTCACCCAGGAGGGGGAAGGCCCACAAGGGCTGGGAGTGAGCACAGAGTCATGGAATAGTGGGCTGGTTTGGCTTGGAAGGGACCTTAAAGCTCATCCAGTCCCACTCCTGCCATAGGCAGGGACATTTCCCTCTAGAGGAAACCCTCCCATATTCCACAGTCCTCCCATCCTTGGGTTCCCAAGGACTTCAGAGCACAAGGAGCCTTTCCCCATGTCTGAGCAGCCACCACCTCTATATTCTGCCCAACTGGACCTTCCACCACCTACACAATTATTTCCAAATCCACAGGGAGTTAGAACAGACATTTCTGAGGACCATTTGCTTCCCCCAGCTCTGGGTGAGGGAGATCAGGCCAGGCCAGGCCAGGCCCCCCAATCCATCTGTGCTGCTGCAGCTGAGCCCTCAAACTTTCTTTTCCTCATCCTCACCCCAAATTATTTCTTCTCACAAACCAACACTCTATACACAAGTAGTACTTTTATATTTATATAGAATAAGAAGGGTCTAACCCTAACCCCAAAAGTTATCCCTATAAAGGTAAACCTGACCCATATGTATACAAGCCCAGTTCATATCTAAGTTTAACAACATTTATCTATCAAAGCCATGTATGAAATTCCTTCCATGGCACAGTATGTATGAACTCCAAACACATGGCTCCAAACTGGATGATGGTTTCTGTTCCAGGCTGTGCTCTGCTCAGGCCATGTTTCCCCACAGCTGCAATACTGCCACAGGAGGGATAGATTAGGAATAATTGGGCTATTTCAGCCCTGTGTGTCTTCACACTGACACGTTCCACATGGAAAAGAGTACATTTTTCTTATCCTGAAAATGCAACACAGTGTTTCTATTCCCAAGCAATTCCTCCTAAGATAATTCTGGCATTCAAACCCAGAATTCCTGAGGCCACTTATCAGTCCCCTTCCCCCTGCTGCAGGAAAAAGGGAACAAACCCACCCAGATAAACCCCCACATCCTTCAAGAATTCCAGAGGACAACAGAATCCCCCAAGCAGGATGTCATGGGAGTGCCCCAGGCTGGAGCAGGGCTTGGAGGCTGCACAGGTTCCATGGGAAACCAATCCTCCAGACCAGGATCAATCAAAGGGTTCAGGGAGTTTTAGCAAAGCCTGGTAACTTTAGCTCCCTGTTGGCAAACAAAAGCATTCTGAGGCATTCCCAGAAGTGTGACTCTTGCCTGTTGGAGATCAAGTTTGTCACACAGTCACCAGTCTGTCAAACCTTCCAAGGTTCTGCTCTCTACAGGAGCCTCTTCAAACTGTAAAACCCTTCACAGATGCCAAGTCTTGCTGTTCCTGTATTCTGTGCCAAGCAAAGGAGAGGAGCTCCCCCCTGCTGAGGCTTCTCAACACCTGTGGCAACAACCAAACTGCTGATAAATCATTTCTGTATTATGGGATCATGGAATGGTTTGGGACAGGAGGGACCTGAAGGATCAACCCCCTGAAAGGAGCAGGGGGCTTAGGGAAAGTCAGGCTCTGCTCCCAGGGCACAGGGCCAGGAGCAGAGGGAAGGGGCTCAGGGGGGACAGGGCAGGGCCAGGGAGGACAGCAGGAGGAATTTGTGCCTGCAAAGGGTGGTCAGGCCTTGGCAGGGGCTGCCCAGGGAGGGTTGGAGTGCCGAGCCCTGGAGGTGCCCAAGGCAGGACTGGCCGTGGCACTCAGTGCTCTGGGCTGGGGGACAAGGTGGGCATCGGGCACAGGGTGGGCTCTGGGGGCTGCCAGGGCTTTGCCACCCTCAGGGATCCTGGGATTTAAATATACATGGATGGGCTGTTTTTAATCCCCACAACACTTCAACCAGTAATCCCAGTCCCAAGCAAACTGTGACTGAATTAGAGCACCTTTTCCAAGACATGACTGACTTTAATTTTAAAAGATTTAACACAACGAAAAGCCACTGCATCACTCAACTGTTTCTAAAACCCTTAACAAGAAATAAACTAACAATCCTTGGAAATGAGAATAATGATGAGAAAACATCAGATGTTCTTGAGTTGTTTCACTTCACCTTCTCCACCTCTGCCCCAGTGAGAACTCTGCTGGGGGAAGGGTAAGGAGGAAGAAAAAGCCCCAAGTCAGCACAAGTGTTAAGTCAAGAGTTCAGGATGTGATGTCCACTCCCTGTCCCCTCCTCTGAGGCCAAGCCAGAGACAGAAAGGTCTGGCAGGGCAGAGAGAGGATGAGGATGGTGGTAAAAGCCAAGGCACAGCTGGCTGTGTCCCCTGCAGGACTGCAGTGTGGTCACAGTGTCCCCCCCAGCTCTCCTGAGAAAAGCAGGGCTCTGGAGGGCACATTTGGGAAGCAGATTCTTAAAAGGGGGATATAATAGGAGGAATTAGCCAGTGCCTCCCAACCCTTATCAGCATCTCAGTGCTTGTGGCACCACAGACTGCTGACTGAACAGCTCCTGTCCCCAGCCAAGGGCATTCTGCTCTGGATTCCCTCAAAGCTCTGCCTTCCCAGCTCTTCTGCAGGGCATGATGAGAGAACAGGTTCAGTGGTGGCATTTAGACAAGGATTTGTCACCCCCCTTCCTTCTGGTCACACTGTTGCTCCAACACAGGTGGCCAAGAATACCAGGGGAAGACAAAGCAACCCTTCAAAGGGCAGAAATGCTGCTGGAGAAGAGATGGTGTAACCTTCTGGGTTATTCTTCACAGGGTTAGGACAGGCCCTTGGGCAGAATGAAGGTATTTCCTCACTCTGCAAAAGGTGCTGAGCACACCTGAGTCCCCAGGGAGGAGCAGGGGCTCTCTTACCTTGTCAAGAAGATGCATAAAGCTCAAGCAAGGAATGAAATGTGTTCCAGCTCCACTGCTGGAGCTCCTGCCTCCTCTTTAAAATGTCCTTCAGCACACACTAAGGAAATGGACTCTCCATGAGGGAGGGATATCCCAAAGCAAGGGCTTTCCTGGGTCCTGGATCCATCAGATCATTTCCCCTCCAAAATGCCTACAAAGAGTTTTAACACAAGAGCAAACCCATTTCAGGTGTGGCCACAAAACCAGGCAACTGACACACAGTGGGAGAAGGGAAAGAAAAGATGGTTTGCAAGATAAGGTGGTAAATGCATTTAAAAAGCACAGTCAGACTTAAAAATCCCAATTCCACATTTAACAGAATTATGGATTGTCTGCAAGTGCAGCTGAATGGTACAAGAAATCCTGCAAGGACACGTGCCACTTGTCCTCTCCACATGACAAGTGTGCTCTCCAACAGCTCCTCACAATCCTCCACCTGCCCCTCAAAGTTCCAATCCTGGGCTGGAGTAAAAGAATCCCACACTGGGTGGAGGTGGGAGGGACCTCAAAAATCCAGTGCCACTCCCTGCCATGGCAAGGACACCTTCCAGCAGCCCAGGGTGCTCCAACCTGGCCTGGGACACTCCCAGGGATCCAGGGGCAGCCACAGCTTCTCTGGGAATTCCATCCCATCCCTGCCCAGCCACCAATTCCTTCCCAATACCCCATCAAGCCCTGCACTCTCCCAATGTTAAGATACAAGGCCAGGAACAGTGGCAATAACAAATTAAAACAGACACACAAACCCAGGGATGATTTCCTGTGCATTCCAGCAGAGCTGAGGGACAAGGATTTATGGAACAGAGTCCCCCAGAGCAGAGTGGGGGGCAGGTTTGTCTCTACAGACAGATCCAGGTCAAACCAGGAGTTTACTGGGAGAACAGTCACATTCCAGCTCTAGCCAGGACACTTCTGGATCTCACAGGAATCCCTTCTGGATCCCTTCTGAACTGCTGAGGGAGCAACAGGATCAAAGTGTCCCCAAGGCCCAGGGGACTCTGCATTTCTGCCAAGGGGTGGGAATTATGTTAAGCCTGTGCAAGAGAGAACCAGGACACGCACACAAACTAACCAACTCCAAGGAAAAGACTGGAAAACAGGAGTTTAAGATCCATGAGGCAGTGAGGGAAGGGGTTCATCCTCAGTGGATAAACACTCAGAGCTGCTC
The DNA here is from genome assembly GCA_013396655.1 of Campylorhamphus procurvoides. Taxonomy (NCBI): domain Eukaryota; kingdom Metazoa; phylum Chordata; class Aves; order Passeriformes; family Dendrocolaptidae; genus Campylorhamphus; species Campylorhamphus procurvoides. The sequence continues at coordinate 30,081 of WBMV01008680.1, forward strand.
TGGGGGGTGTTACAGGGGAAGGCACCACCTGCACATTTTCCATGCTGACTCTGGAAAACTTTATTATGGTCCTTCTGCCAATGACCCAAGAGGTCTGTACAGTTAAAAACCCTGCACAGAGCAGTTCCCTTGCACTGAAATGCTTTAATACCTCTTTCCAGGATAAAAATTCCTTTCCTGCAGGAGTAAAAGAACATTCAGGTTATTGTTGGTGCTGATGGTTTATTTACTGCAAGGCACAGATCTGCAGCAGGGGGAGGTTTGTTTACTGCGGCTTACAAACCATCCCCCGTGGGTGCTTCAAAAGCCAACTGGGTTGCAGCTCCTGTACCCAGGAACATTTGCTGCAAGTCCCATTGTCGTTGGGGGGCTGCCTTGGACTAGGAAAGAAATCCCACTGCAGAATTGTAACACAATGCCCTGATTTCCCAACAGGAGAGAGCTAAAAAACCTTTCAAGTTTGATTCAAGAAGAAAGCCAGGACAGTTATGAATGATGGGAGTGCAGGAGACAGCAAACCATGGTTGCAAGAGATGCAGGAAGGGCAGGAGACAGCAAACCATGGTTGCAGGAGATGCAGGAAGGGCAGGAGACAGCAAACCATGGTTGCAAGAGATGCAGGAGGCAGCAAACCATGGTTCCAAGAGATGCAGGAGGCAGCAAACCATGGTTCCAAGAGATGCAGGAGGCAGCAAACCATGGTTCCAAGAGATGCAGGAGGCAGCAAACCATGGTTCCAAGAGATGCAGGAGGCAGCAAACCATGGTTCCAAGAGATGCAGGAGGCAGCAAACCATGGTTCCAAGAGATGCAGGAGGCAGCAAACCATGGTTCCAAGAGATGCAGGAGGCAGCAAACCATGGTTCCAAGAGATGCAGGAGGCAGCAAACCATGGTTCCAAGAGATGCAGGAGGCAGCAAACCATGGTTCCAAGAGATGCAGGAGGCAGCAAACCATGGTTCCAAGAGATGCAGGAGGCAGCAAACCATGGTTCCAAGAGATGCAGGAGGCAGCAANCAGAAGGGCAGGAGACAGCAAACCATGGTTCCAGGAGATGCAGGAGGGGCAGGAGACAGCAAACCATGGTTCCAGGAGATGCAGGAAGGGTAGGAGACAGCAAACCATGGTTGCAAGAGATGCAGGAAGGGTAGGAGACAGCAAACCACGGTTGCAAGAGATGCAGGAGGCAGCAAACCATGGTTGCAAGAGATGAAGGAAGAGCAGAAGACAGCAAACCATGGTTCCAAGAGAACACATCCCTCCCTCAAACTCCCAGTACTCAGGTGAGTCCTCCTAAAACTGAGCTTCCCACCCATGAGCAGGGAGCAAACCTGCTCAGAAGATGCTGCTGCCCCCCCACAGAACATCTGAAGGCAGAGCTTTGCTCCAGGACCTGACTGGCCTGCACACCAGAACAATCCTTTTTCAAGGCATCATCTTCCCTCATGACACAAGCCCTGAGCAAGGTTCTTGTAGGACAATCATCCAGCCATCCTGTTAAAGGCATGACCTTTAAATTCCTGTGGGATCACCAGCCTTCCACCTCGCCCAGGCTGTTTTCTCTTGGTCCATTTGTCACCCACGAGCTCACTCTGGTTCACTGACACTGGGTGTCTGTCCACACAGAGATGCCACCTCATCATACCCACCTACACAGCTACCAAGGGAAATGCTGGGGCCAAGGCAAGAACTTGACACCATTTTCACCCAAATGAGAATTCTGCACCTAAAAATCCAATTCTTTAAAAAGAGAAAATGACTGCACTGGAGAAAAGAATCCAGAGTGTTCCAGCTCCATGGTCCCCAGGGTGGAAGGTGTCCTCCTCCTCCTCCCCAGTTTTGGTGTTGTATCAGTAACAGGGGAAGAGAAATCACAGGATGTTATTTATTTCCCAGGCTTTGCCAACAATCCCAGCTCAAGCTCCTGAAAAGCTGCAACTTGTGCATCTTCAGCAGAGGATTGTCCCTTGTGGCTTCAAGACTGACAGGATCAGAGACACACAAGGAGTGGCCAGTTTCCTCATGTGTCCCCACACTGGAAACCCTCTGTCCAGTCCTTGAGCTCAACCCCCAGCCACCTCCCTCTTTTCTGTGCTGATTCTGAGCTCAGGAAAAGCCTGCTGTCAAAGCTCAAAGATTCTGAAACAGTCCCAAAACAGCTGTGTGGACACATGTAGGGAGATTTCAGAAGCCACCTGAGTCCATGTGACAGCAGGGATGTTGTGGAGAAGTTTCAGGGAATTTAGTTCTCCTGGTGCAAAGGACACTCCTTATAATAGTTTAGATCTTCCTCAAATCCCGAAAGTGAATTTAGGAAACTCTTTTGCCTTTTTTTAAGGTAGTTTGTCACACCCTGCTTGAGCAGTTTCATCATAAAACTGGATTCCACCCCCAAGACTGTCACTTTTCCAGCTGCTCAGGTGCTGCAATCTGCTCATGTAACTGGACTGGGCAGCTCTGCTTGGCTGCTGCTTCCCAGCCTGGCATCCCTGACACACACATCTCACTGCCCACCCCAAACAGTGCCCTAATCACATTGCTACTCAAACACCATAGGCAGGACCTCTCACTGGTTTTCCAAGCTTCCCCATTTTTTGGTCATTAATACAGAAATAAAATAGTATTGGGAGGAACCAACATTTCCCTGGAGAAGAAGAACCTCTTTTTATTGGAAGAGCAGGAACACACCTCACCTGGCTGTGATCACACCTCCAGGTCATGAGAGAGCTTTGGGGTGGGGGGTGTATATATATTTATATATGGGGAAGAAATAGCAAAGAGAGGAGTTTAAGGCTACAAAAGACATTTATTTACTGTGAAAAATCATGGATTTATGGAAGATCCTGAGTGGGAAGGGACCCCAAGGATCAGAGTCCAACTCCTGCCCAGGACACCCCAACAATCCCCCTGTCCCGGTATCCAAAGGCTCCTGGAGCTCTGGCAGCCTTGGGGCCGTGCCCACCACCCTCTGGGGGAAGAGATGCCCCCTGAGCCTGCCCTGGCACAGCCCCAGCCCTTCCTGGGTGCTGTCCCTGTCACCCTGAGCAGAGATCACAGCCTGAGAACGACAGGCATGGCATGTCTGGCCAATGCCCAGCACAGGAGGAACACAATTCCACAATTTCCAGCTCCTGCCTCCAGCAGAGGGTTCAAGCCCCCCACTCCCCATCCATCCAGCTGCCCCTTTGAAGGTCCTTTCACTCCTCAGTCAGGATCCCTTTACTCCTCCATGTGGCTTGTTAAAAGCAGGGGCCATTCCCCCTGGCAGTGGAGCCTTGTGACCCCACCAGGACATGGTTTGAGGGCCACTTGGTGCAGCACATCCCTCAGCAGAGCCCAGCTGGGCAGGCAGGGTGTGCAGAGAGGCTCTCACAGTCAGCAGGAATTCTGCAGCTCACAGGCCTGGCCCCAGCACACTCCCTGAGCTGCCAAGTGCCAGCAGCTCACAAATAAACCCTGCACTCTAAAAATACACTCCTGATTATTTACCTTCTGAGTTAAGGCCTGAAAATGAAGAGTGGCCTTGTGGTGATGAGTTCAGCCCTTCACCAGGGGCTGCCTTCTGAACCAGCAGGATTTCATGGCAGTCACTTGGCTGTAGCAGTGCAGCCTAAGGATATTTTACAGGAAAAATTTAGTTGTCAATATTTCAGCTGCTTAAACCCCCCCTATGCTGAAGCACTTGCAGTCAAACCTTCAGAAGGCAAAGAAGTCTTTCTCAAGTTCAACAGCTTGGTTTTCAACTCCCCTGAAAAACACACAAGGTGTTTCTTGGCGCTCGAAGTGAAAGGCAAAACCCAAAATGAACTCGCTGTGAAGAAGAGTTGGCTCCTTGCAGAGGAAAAAATCTGAACTTTTGCCTCAAAATGAACTTGTCCCACTCTGGGGAAAGGAAAAGGTGGCAAATAACACTCAAGCACCCTCTGGCACCAGGACAATGAATACATTGAATCATGGAATGGTTTGGAAGGGACCTTAACGTTCTCCTCCTGACCCATCCCTGCCATGGGCAGGGACACCTCCCACCAGCCCAGGGTGCTCCAAGCCCCGTCCAGCCTGGCCTGGGACACTCCCAGGGATCCAGGGGCAGCCACAGCTTCTCTGCCCACCCTGTGCCAGGGCCTGCCCACCCTCCCAGCCACCAATTCCTGCCCAATATCCCATCCAGCCCTGCCCTCTGGCACTTTGAAGCCATTCCCTTGTCCTGTCCCTCCATCCCTTGGAAATTGTCTCTCTCCATCTTTCTTGGAGCTCCTTCAGCTCCTGCAAGGCCACAATGAGGTCCCCCCAAAGCTTCTCCTCTGCAGGCTGGACAATCCCAGCTGTGCCAGCCTTCCCTCCCAGCAGAGCTGCTCCATCCTCTGCCCATCCTGGTGCCTCCTCTGGCCTCTCTCCAGCAGCTCCATGTCCTTGCTGTGCTGGCCCCAGGGCTGGAGGCAGCTCTGCAGCTCTCAGGGGTCTCACCTGGAGGGCAGAGGGGCACAATCCCCCTGCCCAACCTGCTGGGGATGACCCCAGGACATTTCTGGGCTGGGCCACGTCCAGCCTCTCCCCCAGCAGCACCCCCAAGTCCTTCTCCCAGGGCTGCTCCATCTGCTCACCCCAGCCTGGATGGATCCCAGGGATGTCCTGACCCAGGTGCAGCACCAGCACTTTCCTAGTCCAGAACCCACACTCCTCAAATGTTCAGGTGCATTGGTGCAGCTCTGAAGCAGGAAACCCCAAATTACACAAGAAAGGAAAAAAAAAGCCACTTGATATGTTTAAAGAAGAAAAAAGGAGCAGCAAATAATCCTCAGGAAAGGCCCCCAGCAAGCAGAGCCACGAGAGGCACCAACACTCGACACTGAATGGACCATTTACTCAACACTCCTGTTCTCTTTGCTTTCTGTTTGTAATTCCCTGACAAACAATGTCCATGTCCATGACAACTGTTGGAAGCTACAGGAATTCTGCTATATGGCAACAGCTCATGACTTCAAGACCTGCTGAAGAATCTCACTCATTATTTCAGCTATTGGCTTTTAAAAGTGAAATACATGAGGATAAATGAAGGAATAACACAAGTATCTGGGATATCCATTTGTCTGTGGATCTTTTAATCACTGCCTGGACAGCTGGGAATTGGAATGCTTGAGGAGTAGGAAGGAAAAAAACAACCAGCACCTCGAGTTCCTTTGGGATATGAACAAAGGAGACAATTTTGAATCAGGCCATGCAGAAAAACCAGCATCTCCCAACCTTGGGATGACTCCTCAGCCTTCTGGTAACTCCCTGCTTGTTGAAGAGCCCCAGGGGAAGGTCTGGGGGTCTCCCAAAGCCTGGCTGGAGCAAAGCACAGCATTAAACCCCACCAGGAGCTGCCAGGCTGGAACTGAGGCAAAGAAAGGGGTAACTGAGCAAACCCTGCAGGCCAGGGAGGACTCACAGCACCTCAGCAAAACGAGCACTGAAAGCTGGGAAGAGCAGGAAGAAACCTCCAGTCCAACCATTGCCATGCAAGAGGGAGGCAAAACTTCTGAACACACATTGGCACAGCAGAGATAAAGGCAGAAATCATGGAATCCCATAAAGTTTGGGTTCAGAGGGACCTCAAAGCCCACCCAGTGCCACCCCAGCCATGGCAGGGACACCTCCCACCAGCCCAGGGTGCTCCAAGCCCCGTCCAACCTGGCCTGGGACACTCCCAGGGATCCAGGGGCAGCCACAGCTTCTCTGCCCACCCTGTGCCAGGGCCTGCCCACCAAGCTACACAGAAAAGGGCATTTTCTGTTTTACTCCCTTACTTCAAAATTTGGAGAGTCTTCCATGGGTCATTTCCCTTCCTTCCTGACAGTTAAAGAAGCTGCCAGGCTGCTTCCAAATCAAACAGGTAGAATAGTGAGAGAGATCCAAACACACCTGTCTGAACAGGCAAACACCACATGTGGCTCAGCCCAGACCCCTGGAGAGAACATTCCTAAGGAATCCTGCAGGGATAAAGGATGAGGGGCAGGAACCCCCTGCCCACAGCTTGTGTCTCACCCTGATTTCTCTGCGTAACAGAAAAGATCTGATTAAATTCACAAAGCCATTAGAGTCAATATTCCAGGGGACTGCAAATGGGAATTCAGTGGAACTCTGTGTGACAGGAGAATTGATCTACTTTGGAAAAGAGCAGTGCAGAGGATCAAGCCCCAGTGACACACTGAAATTACATGTGAATTAAAGCACTATGAATTAAAAACTACACAGAAAACCCCCCCAAAAGCCTGAGGGGGAATCAGAGTTGCTCCAAGTGGGATTTCACAGCTGGGGGACAGATTTAATTTGGTTTGAATGCAAAGTTTAGTGCTTGTGACCTGCAACAGACTCAGAGAAGCTTTTAAATGCTTCTCCCTAGACTGGCATTCCATGAGAACTGACACACAGAGATGTGAGAGAACCACGTGAGCCACGGCAGGAAAATGGACCAGCCTGGCCAAAACTCTGAGGAACCAGAAACACAGAGCCAGAGGTCAGTGCCAGCCACCAAACAGCAGGGACAAAGGGGTCCTGCAACTGGGATGAAGGAGGCCTGGAACTTGGACCAGGGAGCCCTGCAACTGGGACCAGGGAAGCCCTGCAACTGGGACCAGGGAAGCCCTGCAACTGGGACCAGGAGGGAGCCCTGCAACTGGGACCAGGAGGGAGCCCTGCAACTGGGACCAGGGGGGGAGCCCTGCAACTGGGACCAGGGGGGGAGCCCTGCAAGTGGGGCCAGGGGGGGAGCCCTGCAACTGGGACCAGGAGGGAGCCCTGCAACTGGGACCACGGGAGCCCTGCCCTGAGGTCCCAGGGCCAGAGACCTTCACACTTCTTTTCAGTTCCCCTGCCAGTGAGTTCCCCACTGAATCCACCACCAAACATCACACTCTGGAAGGAATGCAATGGCTCTATAGCAACCAGCTGTGGAGATGTTTTCCCAGCACAAGGAACTGGATAGCACTGCCAAGTCCTCTCCCAACAAATCTAGCCTGTTCCTGGTGGGAGGAGCACAAAGTGTGTTCACTGCTGTGATCCAGAACACAGAGCACATCAGAGTTCTTTACAAAACCAGGGATATTTAACCCAGGAGGAAGCAAATTCACACCCAGCTGTGCAACTTGCTCTTACCCTGCTAGGACAGACATCAGTCCAGCAGTCTGTCCTCTGGAGCAGCATTTCCAGGACACTTTTCCACACTGGACACATTCCCACCATCACCAGGCCAACTTTACTGATATTTCCATGTCCTCTGGAAGAGTTTATCAGGGAATCTTCTGGGGATTTAAAGCAAACAGTGCCATAACATGGCAGCTGCACACCTATCACTGCAAGGGAGACCCTGAGGGGCTGGAGGGTGTGCAGGGAAGGGGCTGGGGCAGCAGGAGGGGCTGAGGGAGCTGGGGGGGCTCAGCCTGGAGAAAAGGAGGCTCAGGGGGGACCTTCTGGCTCTGCAAGTCCCTGCTGGGTCCAGGGCAGGGTTGGGATCTTCTGCCAGGGCACAGGGCCTAGAGCAGAGGGAACGGGCTCAGGCTGGGCCAGGGCAGGGCCAGGGGGGACATGGGGAGGGATTTGTGCCTGCAAAGGGTGGTCAGGCCTTGGCAGGGGCTGCCCAGGGAGGGTTGGAGTGCCCAGCCCTGGAGGTGCCCAAGGCAGGACTGGCCGTGGCACTCAGTGACAAGGTGGGCATCGGGCACAGGGTGGGCTCTGGGGGCTGCCAGGGCTTTGCAACCCTCAGGGATCCTGGGATTCTGTGCATGTAAGCTCTCAAAACAAAGCAGTGATTTGGCTGTGTCCATGCTTGGATGAAACCTGCCCTGAGTCCCCTAATGTGCAGAGCCACAGAACATCCCACCTCGCCCCTGTGGCTCACAGGAACCTCAGCTCCAGCCTTTTCTCAGCAAAACAAGGATGACAGAACATGAGGGTTCAAGTGCATGGTCTACCTGAGCTCACACACAGGAAACCTCCAGGCAATTTGCAAAACTCACAAAGAAAAATCTAGTCTAATATTAGGTTTATATACATTATCCCCTGTGCACACCCTAAGACTTATTTCAGAAGTCTACATATCAAAAGAAAGGTGGAAGCCACCTAAGTAGGTGACACCTCTGCTTCCTTTTATCACAACAAGGCTTTCTATTTAAATCTTCACAGAATAAAGTCTTTAATCTTTAATGAGAGACAAAGCCAAGTTAATACCAGATGGAAATCATTCGTGGACTGTATTCATTTGGTTTCATAAGTGCAGGAGTAACAATGCAACTCAACAGGTAACCCTTCAAAATGATGGAATCCCACACCAGTTTGGGTTGGGAGGGACCTCAAAGCCCACCCAGGGCTATGGGCAGGGACACCTCCCACCAGCCCATCCCTGGAAGTGTCCCAGGCCAGGTTGGACGGGGCTTGGAGCACCCTGGGCTGGTGGGAGGTGTCCCTGCCCATGGCAGGGGTGGCACTGGGTGGGCTTTGGGGTCCCTCCCACCCCAAACCCTCCTGGGATTGCCCGAAAAGCCTCGGGCTGCCCCCTGTCCATGGCTGGTACAGAAGCAGACCCTGCTGGTGCCACGTCAGAACTGCTCCCTGGAGCAAACCAAGTTGAGGAAGCTGCATCCTGCTGGATCCAGGCTCTGGGCAGCCTCCTGCCCTTGTCTTGCCCTTTTCTTTCTAAATCTCTCCAGGTAAAAAGCACCCCAGGTGGAGAGGAACTGCACACATTGTTCTCCATGGAGCCTTCAAGGCGCTTTGGGTTTAATAATAATTTATTTTTCCCCCCTCTCTCATTTTCGTTTCCCATTTTTGAGGCTGGGAAAGCACAATCAGTCACAATGAACTTCCCCACCAAAGGAAATGAACTGTCACCAGAATTTCAGGGCTCAGCTTTCCTGAGTTTCATTTCAGTGCACCAAGCTGGACTGAGTCAGCACTTTTCATTCAAAAGGCTGGCAGGGTTTTGAGGGGGCTGTTTTAAATACGAGCACCAAGTTTCTGTCCCTGGTTTGAACTCCCCAAGCAGAATGCCTAATCTCAGTTTTTAATATAATTAATGTAATTGAAGAGATTCAGTGTGATTATATTCCCTGCACACTCAGGCAAGTTATTTTCATGTCACCCTGCCCTGAGCAGCCTGGGCTTTGCTTTCCCTACCAAAGCCCAGGTGGTTTAATCCAGGATTGCACCAAGGTAATCCAGGGGAAGCCGGAACTTGGCGTGGCCACAGCACACTCCAGAAACTCTGGGAGCTGAGCAGCTCCTGCAGGGAATCCTGATTTCCTTGGAGCTGCAGTGGCATTTTCCTGGTGGAAGCCCACGGAGCAGGAAAAAGCTGCACTGCTAATTCTGAGGCTCTATGGGATTTCTGGCTGCTCCCACTGGCACCTCCAAGGGAGGCTCCTCCATCCCTCTCACCCATCAGTGGGCACAGGGTTTGGTGTTCAGCCACCCAGGACCACCTCCAGCTCCAGCAGAACACAGTCCCAGCTAAGATCTCATCCCTGGAACATGCCCAGCCCCACGAGCCAAGGATGAACACGGGCCAAGATGCCCAAAGGTCAGAGCTCCAGTTCTCCCAGCAAGGGAAAAACAGTCCTACAAATCCATGCCCCTTTCAGGCCTGCAGCTCCCATAGCTCTGCTGTGGGGCAGGGAGAGGATGGGATGCTGACATGGCTCATCCATACCAGCCAAATATTGGGATGCTTTGGCTAATCCCACACTCATTTCCTTCTTTCCTATTCACAGTGTGTCAAGCAGCATCACTGGGATCTGGACAACAGGATTCCAAGGCAAATTTAGCTTTTAAACCCCCCTGAACCTCCCATACAAATGTGGGGCAGGGAGAGGATGGGATGCTGACATGGCTCATCCATTCCAGCCAAATACTGGGATGCTTTGGCTAATCCCACACTCATTTCCTTCTTTCCTATTCACAATGTGTCAAGCAGCACCACTGGGATCTGGACAACAGGATTCCAAGGCAAATTTAGCTTTTAAACCCCCCTGAACCTCCCATACAAATGTGGGGCAGGGAGAGGATGGGATGCTGACATGGCTCATCCATTCCAGCCAAATACTGGGATGCTTTGGCTAATCCCACACTCATTTCCTTCTTTCCTATTCACAATGTGTCAAGCAGCACCACTGGGATCTGGACAACAGGATTCCAAGGCAAATTTAGCTTTTAAACCCCCCTGAACCTCCCATACAAATGCTGCCCCTAACCAGTGCACAGCCTTCAGCAGGATTTTGTGCATAACATCCCCTGGAAACTCTTGAGTAACAGAGGGATCAACAGAAAACTCAGCCAGACTTCCTAAGATCACAGAATTGTGGAATATCCCAAGTTGAAGGGACCCCCAAGGAGCACCCAGTCCAACTGCTGGTGCTGCACAGGACACCCCAGCATGTCCCAGGACTCTGAAGGAAGTCTCTTTTTCCCTCCTCCCAAGAAACACAATTGTTGTGCTTGTTTGGTGTCCAGCTGAAGGCTGAAGCAATGCCCTCAGAGATGGATTTGGAAGAGCAGCACCAAGCAATGCTTTGCTGCATCCAGCACATCCAAACCAGGGTTACAGCTGGAGAACTTCCTATTTCTGGGTCACCAGAGGTTTCCAGTTATCCTGCAGAGCTCTGGACTGATGGGGTCATCTGGAACTTCTGACTCTGCAAAAAGGAGGACTAACTGACCCCAAAAAAACACGGAACTGTTAAAGTGGAAATGCTGCACAAGGTTATTCTGGTAACAGCTGTGAGAAGGAAGCACATGGAGAAGGAAGAGCATGGATAAGCCCTGGGCAGCCCTCCATCAGCAGGGCAGAGACAGGGAACACCAACAAGGGAGGTTGCTGTTTGCTCCTTAATGAGAACATTATACTAATTAGGGTGGTTTGAAGTAGAGTAGGAACAGAACAGGCAGAAGTTTCTAAATTGGATAATATTTCTTTCCCAAACTTTGTCATTAAACTTTATCATAAAACTGATGACATCCTCTATTCAGGCACAGAAAACACAGTTTAACACTTTCATGCTTTGAACTTCTCCTCTAAAGAGAAATTTTACAAACCAGAATTTTAAAAAGGAAGTATATATAAAAGACAGCTGTATGGAATAGTTGGAAAAGAATAGAAGAAAACCTTGTTACATGCCTGGTTTAAATTCACTACCTGACCGAATTTTAATGCAGTTTAATACCACACTCCTTTATTCTAACAAAGAAAATCTCCCTTCTCTTTGTTGTCTCCTGTGCTGTTTGCAATTGGAGCCCACACTGAAGAGCAGAGGTGTTCACATGGAATGCTGCTCTGAGAGAAAGTGTTAAAAGCATTCCAGGTCACTCTACAACCCATTTCCACTCACAGATCCCTCCTCCTCGGGACTGGCCCTCACAATCAGCACCAGAGCAAATCAGTGAACATCAAAACCCCAAGGCTGGGAGGGAGGAACACCTGGCAGCCCTCAGGTAATGCTGCAGTTCAGACCATCAGAAGGAAGAAACAGAGATGCAGGAGAAAAGGGAGCCAAAAGAACGGGAAATGTGGGGATTGGTGAAGGCAAAAGGGCTGGGAAAGCAAACACAGGCACAGGGCAGAGAACTGCCATCTGAAAATGCAATGACACCAGATGTCCCTGCACAACCAACCTGAGGGGCACAGGAGCCTGCCTGTCTGCCTGCCCACCCCAGGAAACCAGGGCACCGAGCTCCTCCAGCTAGGACTCACACAGGACTCAAAGGGGAATGGCAGGGTTTTCACTCAAGAAATCAAATTATTACATCATCCCCCTTCCTGATCAGATTACTGGCATTTATTGCAAAACACAGCTCTGGGTTGTCAGCTTTCATGATTCTCTGGAAGAATTAGCCATCCTTGCCCAGAATACCTTGCAGATTCATGGAAGTTATTACACTTGCACTGGGGAACTCAGTTCTGCAGCACAAGGGCAGCAATCCCTGCAGGGTCTCTCCACACCTCAAGGCCATGTGCAAAACTTCCCTAAAGGCCATTAAATATTGCCCCTTGTTCACAGCCCATCCCACACCCTGGTGCTTGTGATGTTGAAACCGCAATATAAATTAAAAAACTGTATTTTTACAGTTAAAACCAGAGGCTTTATCACCACGAAGAGATGCCAACTGACAGCTGTGTGATTAATTTGTGAAGATCCCATCTTCAGTTTTCAGAGCAGTCATGTGAACGTGTTTCAGCTCCAAGCAGTAAGTCCCCAGGGCACAAGGATGGGTGCTGAGCTGCCACCCAACACTTAGCCTGGCATCCCCAGAGCCAGCCCAACCTCACCCTGCCCTTGGGGAGCTCAGTGGGCACACAGGGCTGAGCTCCCTCCCAGCAGCCCAAACTGAAGCTCTCCTTGGCTCAGCTGGGAGGGCAGTAACAAACAGTCCATGTGCACTTGGCAGGAGAACAAGAGATCCCTTTTTGCCTCCCCCCGAAATGGGTGGTTGCCCTTTTGTAAACAGACAAGAGACACCAGTTCAATCTTCTCCTCATATACTGGTTCTGAGAGCTCCGAGGGGCTGGCAGTGCTGGCAGCAGTGACTGGCAGGTCCTGTTTGCCAGGGCAGCTCTGCCACAGCACCCTTTGGATCTCGGTAGCACAGAGGGGTGCTGGAAAACCTGGAATGTTCACCCACAGCAGGTGTGATGCAGTGAGAATCATGGAATGGTTTGGGTTGGAAGAGACCTCAAAAATCCAGTTCCCACCCCCTGCCATGGGCAGGGACACCTCCCACCAGCCCAGGCTGCTCCAAGCCCCGTCCAGCCTGGCCTGGGACACTTCCAGGGATCCAGGGGCAGCCACAGCTTCTCTGCCCACCCTGTGCCAGGCCCTGCCCACCCTCCCAGCCACCAATTCCTTCCCAACATCCCATCTAGCCCTGCCCTCTGGCAGTCTGGATTATTTCACACATATATTAAATTACTGCAATATTATTTCCACTTCTGAATGAGGTATAGAAAGCCACGTGCTCCAGAAGAGGTTCATTCTGTCCCCACCATTCCAGATCCCTCCTTCAGGAACCACAGTTATTCTGCATATTTTGAAAGTATAATAACAATTATTTCCTACAAATTGTGCATTTATATGGGGAAGTAAAACTGCATCTTGAGATGATGCAAAGATAAACCCCTGTCCAGTTATTTAAAGTCATCCCCAAGTCCAGATCCTTCACAGATATTTAGGTAGAGAATCCCCACGGAAATCTGAAGGACCAAAATATAAAGGCAAACCTAAACTCCTGAGACAGCAGGTCTTCAGTGAGATTATTTAATAGTATCATTAGAGCTTGCTGATCCACATTATTAGTACCAGTGTATTTCTCTGTGCAGATGAGTGAGGACACGTCTCTTCACTCCTCTCTCCACAAAATTACTTAATAGCTATTAAATACAGGTTTTCTATTCTGGTCAAGAAGCTGATTCCCTGAAGGAGACACATCATGCACTGCTTGCACATGAGAGATTAGTTTCTAATTACTGATTTTAAATGCTTTTCTACATCTAAAACTGCAATTTCTCCACCAGCTGCAGCCCTGCCACACACACAGAGCTCGAGAGAGACTCATTCCAGGCAGGTGGATTCACTGGACACCTCCATGTGCCCTCCAAACCCCCCAGGTTGTGTTGGCTGCACAAGGGACTCGCAAATACTGTTATAAATACTCCCATCTGCAATTAAAACACCAGGACGAGGCTTCAGTAACAACATCACCCAAAAATAACCAGGGAAATCCAGTATATTCTTTTTAAACTTTAAAAGGTGCCCTTTTAAAAGAGGGTAGCATCCTGTGCCACGGATCCTGCTGGGATTTCAGCACCTCCCAGTGAGGCTTTCTGTGCACAAGTCATTTATCATCAGATCTCAGCCTGGCCCCCCGTTCTGATCTCCACCACTCCCCCCAATTTCATGCTCAGCAAGTAAAAACAAAACCAAGTGGCTGCGGAGGGGCCATCCCAAGTTCAGCAGCTGTGGAACAACAGCCAGGCCAGCAGAGCTCCCAGGGCTCAGCAATCACTGGGTGATTTGGATGGCAAAAAGAAGCCAAAAAATCTCCCACCTCTTGGGCTGAGCTGGAAGGACCCCAAAGCCCACCCAGTGCCACCCCTGCCACGGGCAGGGACACCTCCCAGCAGCCCAGGGGGCTCCAAGCCCTGTCCAACCTGGCCTGGGACACTTCCAGGGATCCAGGGGCAGCCACAGCTTCTCTGGGAATTCCATCCCAGTCCCTCCCCACCCTCACAGGGAAGAATATCCAGTATAAAACCTCCCTCGTGCTGATCTCCCCACCCCTCAACCCATTGCTTGTATTTTCCTTAACTTTATTTTTCTGTTTATTCCACAAACATTTCTGTTCCTACTTCTCCTGGCATTATCCAATAAAAGCTAAAATTACAATCCCTGACTACAGGACAATGATGGACCAGAAAGGGACATTCAACACCATAATTCAGAATTATTTCATTGCTGGTTTCACATTCTTTCCTGAATCCAAATCCACCCTAATTGCATGATTAGAGCTATTAAGGAAAGGGCTCCAAACAACAACAAGAGACAGACCAGGCACTGCAGGTCATGGCTTTGAGATACCAATTCTTATTTTACCTAAGAATGAGAATATCAAGGAAAATCATCCCACAAACACAGCTCCTCTGAGAAGGATCTCATGTGGAATGGCAGACAGAGGGATATTATGGAGGGAACAGAGGAGCTGAAAGAATTGAGTGTGGTTTGAGGGGCAGAGAGCTGCCCACTCAGCTCCGGGGAAGCGGCGCCTCAGACACTGGGGAGGCTGTTTGGGACCAGCTCGGCTGCTCCAGGCGTGACCCCGGCGGGGCTGCCAGGCCAGGGGGGCACACACGAGGCTGCAGTGCCCGAGTGCCAGCCCTGCCGAGCCCGGGGAACCAACAACAGCACGGCCCTCCCCTTTCCATGCACTCCAGGAGGCAGCCAGGGACCTGCCCAGCACCCTCCTGCCCCCGGGGACAGGGATGGGGGGACACAAAACACCCCCCCTTCCACCCCAAAACCCCTCAGAGAGGGCTCTGGGAACCCTAAAGGAGAAAGGACAATTTGGTATCAATTCACTGGGATGTTATAAAGTGTCACACAACCATGGAATGTCCTGTGTTGGGAGGGACCCCCAAGGACCATCCAGTGCCACCCCAGCCCTGCCCAGGACACCCCAGCAATCCCCCTGTCCCTGTCCCAGTGACCAAAGGCTCCTGGAGCTCTGGCAGCCTTGGGGCCGTGCCCACTGCCCTGGGCAGCCTGGTCAGTGCCCACCACCCTCTGGGGGAAGAGCCTTTGGCTGAGATGCCCCCTGAGCCTGCCCTGGCACAGCCCCAGCCCTTCCCTCAGGCACTAAGGAAGTTTCCTGTGTCAGAACATCATCATGTCATCATATTCAGGGAGGGAAGTTACTGGTGACTAGGGCAAAAAGGCAGCAGACAGACAGACAGACTGTGGAATAACACTCTTCAGTGTCATCAACACCCAAGTCTGGCTTTTTGATTTAAGGAAATGCATCCACTCAGAGCTTCACTCCACACATTTCATTAATATACAAAGCCTTAAATACACATTGTCATGCATGCTCTACACAAAAAGCACTTTAGCGAGGAAAACAGAGTGTGTCTTGTTTTAATGAGAACCACCCTATTCCACCTGGAGCGCTGCTGGGTTTACTAACAGGAATTATTTACCAAACAACACTCTCATGATCCACGGCAGTGTTTTCCCTTCACCGGGCAGAGAAAGGCAGAATCCACAGAAAATACTGTTTGCTACAAGGAAAAACCCACATCTCTCCCCAAGAAAAGCAGTGGTTGAACCACAACCAAAGATACCCACAGGGAATATCGTCCCCAAACTCTCCTGCTCAGCAGAGACAGAGCAGCACAGGGGGACAGAAACACAACCACACACCGGCTCCCTCCTCCCAAGGCCCGGACAACATCCCCTCCTTCCACGGGCTGGAAGGAATGGCATCGCCCAGGGATGGCACTTCCAAGGGCTGGCATTGCCTGGGGGTGCCACTCCTAAGGGACAGCGTTCCTAAAGGATGGCACTCACTCCAAGGGGATGGCACTCCAAGGGGATGGCATTCCTAAAGGATGACATTCCTGAGGGACAGTATTCCCAATGGACAGCACTGCTCCGGGGATGGCATTCCCAATGAGTGGCATTCCCAGTGACTGGATCTGCACAGGGATGGCACTCCCAAAGAATGGCATTCCCAGTGCCTGGCACTCCCAAAGAATGGCATTCCCAGTGACTGGATCTGCACAGGGATGGCACTCCCAAAGAATGGCATTCCCAGTGCCTGGCACTCCCAAAGAATGGCATTCCCAGTGACTGGATCTGCACAGGGATGGCACTCCCAAAGAATGGCATTCCCAGTGCCTGGCACTCCCAAAGAATGGCATTCCCAGTGACTGGATCTGCACAGGGATGGCACTCCCAATGAACGGCATTCCCAGTGACTAGCACTGCAAGGGGATGGCATTCCCAATGATTGAATGGCATTCCCAATGACTGAACGGCATTCCCCACAGATGGCAGTCCCAATGACCGGCCGGCACTCCCAATGACCGGCTAGCACTCCCAGTGCCCGCCCGCCCCCCCCGGCCCCTGGCAGCGCTCTGAAGGTGACTCCAGCCTGCGNGCGCGGCGCGGCCCCGCGCGGCCGCCGTACTGACGCGGCGCCGCCTGACGGGCAGGCGCCGAAGCCAATCACAGAGCTGGCTACGCCGCAGCCCCGCCCCCCCGCTCCCGATCGCCGCTTTGATAGGCCGGCGCTGACGCGCGGTCTCCGGCCCGCCCCCTGGCGTGACGGGCAGGCCAGTGACCAATCAGAGAGCGGGACACCGGTGTGGCCCCGCCCCTGCGGGGGCGCTGACAGGGGCTCTCCCCGCCCCCTCGTGTGACGGGCAGGCGCAGTGACCAATCAGAGCCGAGAG
>WBMV01008680.1:47440-59895 GCA_013396655.1 Campylorhamphus procurvoides
GGTGCTCCTTTCCCCGAGCCCCCTGGGCCTCGCTCGGTTCTCCCTTCCCGCAGGGCCCGGCTCCCCCCGAGCCCCCTGGGCCTCGCTCCGTTCTCCCCTCCCGCAGGGCCCCGCTCCCCCCAGCGCACACGCCGGGCTGCGGAACCGGCACAGCGGCCGGCGCGGCGCTTCGCGGGGCGGGCACACGGCACATTCCCGTTTCGCTGGTTCCTGCCCCTCCTTGGCACCGCCCGGGACTCCCCGCGGCGATCCCGTCTGACAGACGGCGCCTCTGCTGCGGTACAGGAGTGCCCAAAGGGGATCCGGGAGAGCTGGAGAAGGACTGGGGACAAGGGATGGAGGGACAGGACAAGGGAATGGCTTCCCAGTGCCAGAGGGCAGGGCTGGATGGGATATTGGGCAGGAATTGGTGGCTGGGAGGGTGGGCAGGCCCTGGCACAGGTTGGGCAGAGAAGCTGTGGCTGCCCCTGGATCCCTGGAAGTGTCCCAGGCCAGGCTGGACGGGGCTTGGAGCACCCTGGGCTGGTGGAAGGTGTCCCTGCCCATGGCAGGGGTGGCACTGGGTGGGCTTTGAGGTCCCTCCCAACCCAAACCAGTCTGCCACCTTTGATCTCCAGCCCTGAGGATCTGCTGGTGGTGCCCAGCCATCCTGGAGCGGGGCACACCGACTGCCTGGCCTGTTGGTGTGGTCTCACAGAGGCTCAAAGTGCCCTCACACAAGTGCTGTTCCTCTTACAGAGGGGCTGATTTAGTTGAATTCACCGAGGTCCTCACGCCCTGTTTGCTCTCTGGATGCTCAGACCTCACTGTGGTTTCTGTGTGTTTGTTCAGGTCGCCATGAAGGCCTTGTATGGGCAGCAGAGCTCACCTGGAGGGGAAATGACTTTTGTGTTCCAGGAGAGAGTGAGTTCCCATCCCAGCAGCACCGGGGGCGGGTAGGGGGAGGGAGCCTGGCTGAGTGCCCCGGGGGACTGGAGCACCTGCAGCTCTGCAGGCTTGGGAAAGGACTGGTCCTGTCACTGCTCAGGCAGGTCATTGAAGGTGGGAGAGGTGTTTGATCACCCTGCAGCACTTCCCAAGTGCTGGGCTTCCCTGCAGCTTTGGTGCCCAAACTTTGCAAACTAGCTTTGCAGGCATGAAAAATGAACCCTGGGCCCCACATCTCCTGTTTGGGTGTTCTGGTCACTGAGAAAGTGGAAATAGAGCTTGAGAAATGTCTCTGTTTGGAGTGTTTGTGCTGTTATTCTCTTTCCTCCTGCAAGTTCTTTGCTCTCAGTGGAGCCTGAGATCACAATTCCAGCACAGACCCACCGTGGAAGTGCAGGATTCTGGAGTCACAGAATTCAATGTGGCCCATTAAAGACTTTAAAGTAGACTTTAAAATATAAACCCCAACCCCATGAGGTGAAATAGGAAGAGGAGGCTTCATTAGCTGAACATTTTCCTGTATGGGAAGCCACCACTTGTGGGACTGAGCCCCAGTTCTCCCGAGGACTGTTTCCTTGGGAATATTGACCTCAGTGGGTTTGTCAGGATTTGTGTCACAGAGAAGGGTGAAAAAAACCCAGCAGCAAAATAATATCTGCGTGTGTTGGGGTTTTGTGAGGCCTGGTGAGCAGTTTGCAATAATAGCAGTGATCTAATGGTGATGTCAGAGTGGTTACTGCAGTAATGTAACAGTAACAGCAATGCACATGGACTCAGAATGGGGTGGTAAATCCCTTTTCATCGGGAAAACATTGCCATTCTGCCTCCAAAACAAGCCCAGCAGGCTTGTGGAGAGGTCTGGGCAGGCTCTGGGAGCACACTGATGTTCACTGCACAATGTAACATCTGCACATCTGTCCTAGGAAAACCCCCCTCCCACCAGGGGCCACGAGGTGAAGGTGCATGTGAAGGCCTGTGCCCTGAGCTGTGTGGACACAAAGGTATTGCTTGGTGTTTCCCAAACCCCAGGGGTGCTTGGCTGTGACTGGCACAGTTCATTTGTGCCCCCTGAGGCTGTGGATTCACTGCTGAGGGAGGCACAGCACTCATGGGTTCCAGTAATTTGGTTCCTGATTAATGAAGGCAGATCAGTTGCCGTGTGGGAGTTGTCCAGCAGTAAATCCCTTTTATCTTCCTCTGCACTCTTAAGTCCAGGTTGCCTTGCCTGGTGGCAATTCCCTGTTTTGATGTTTTAAATGCTTCTACATTTAAATACAGAATGTCAGTGCCAAGGGTTTTAAATGAACTGGGTACTTGTGTACTTTTTCCCCTCAATAACGTTCTGGGAATGGCCCAACCTCCTTCCTGGGATAATCAGACACTGTACAATGATATAAATATGCACATTTAGAGTCTTAGTAAGAGTTGTAACCACTGTTTGAATTTAGCTTCTGTCAGAAGTGAAACTGAAGAAGGAACTTGTACCTGTGGGGCGGGAGATCTCAGGAATTGTGCTGGAAGGTGAGCCAGTCTCATTGCCTGGGGAGGGTGTGGGACACAATCAGGTCTGCCCTTCCAGAACAGAGAAATCCTGGGGGCAGCAGGCACTGTCCCCTCCTCAGCTGAGGATCTGCTGCCCTGGGGGTGCCAGCCTGGCTCTCTGGGACACACCTGGGTGTGGGTGAGGTGCCCAAGTTTGGGGAATTCAACATTTGGCTTTGGGATGTGTGTAATGAAGAGACTCTCTTTCTTTCCCTAGCAGTGTGTGTTTCTAGTTTAGAGAGAAGCAGTGCTTTCAAATGCACCTTCCATTTCATATAAACATTTCTCTCCTTCTCTCCTACCCTCCTGCCCTCGGGGAGTTGGAAGCAAGGTGACCTTTTTCCAGCCAGATGATGAAGTGGTGGGTAAGTCAATGCCTGTTGGCCTCACAACTGACACAACCAGAAATCTTTGTATAACATGTAACTGAGGCTTTAAGGATTCTTAGAGCTAAATTTGACATATTTTTCAAAGGTTCAGCTGGGGTCACGTGAATAAAGTCTCATAAATGAGAATTTTTTTTCTAAAAGTGCTCTCTTGGGATTTGAACTATGGTATTGTATTAACCACCAAAATGTGAGTGAAGCTTTAGGAGAGATGTTTGTCAGGGACATTCTTTCACCCCTGTTTGTACTTTGTGTGCTAAATTAAAGGATTAGAGGATGGCTGATTATCTGCATTATCTGCTGTAGGCAGCTCCAATAGACTGAGAGAGCTACAGGTGTCTACAAGCACTGTAGGGTAGCCATTTTTACTGGGAACTGGGAAAGACTGGAAGAAGCAGCCAAATTTGCTGAAGAATTCAAGGCAAAGCCCTTTAGTCTCAATGGAGTGTAGGATTTGGGTGGGAGAGGGAAGAAAATAATGGTTTTCCCTGGCCTAGAGAGGACATTTCATTGAGGAGACTGATTGGATGCCAGAACTCCTGTTGAGGAACCTCCTTCTGTGGCCAGAGGAGGGGGAAAGGCTCTGCTGTGACCAGGGTGGGGCTCCTTTTAGTTCTGCCTGCTCTGAGTTTGCTTTCCCTGGCTTCCCTCAGTTCCTCTCCCCTCTTCCAGCTTTTTGACACACTCCCACATTCCTGTGTGTTCCTCCTGTGCCTCTCTCTGTGCCTCCTGGGGCTGTGTCCTCCTGTGGGAGCCACAGCCTGGAGTGGCCCTGGGATCACTCAGTGTGACATGAGTTCCTGTAGCAAACCCCACTCATTAGTGCCCCATTCTGGGAAACTCAAGGTCTGTGTTCCATGTGTTTGCAGGGATTTTGCCCCTGGATTCTGAGGAGTCTGGTCTCTGTGAAGTTATCCTGGTTCACGAGCATTATTTGGGTGTGTAGATGGGATATTTTGCTAATATTTGCATTTCCTCTGTCTTTAGACTCTGCCTTAGTTTTTCTAACAGGGAGCTCGTTACCTTGGACCTCTGGGCACCTTCCATTCCAACATTCCAGCACTCAGGCTGCTCCACCTGCCCACAGAAGTTTGAATTCTCAGTGCTCCCAAGAGCCTTTTCTTTGCTGTTTAACAGGTTCACGTTTGGCCCAAATCACACAAGTTGACTTTGCTTTTTTCCATTTCCTTTTTTTCCCCCTTTTAATTTTCCATTTTGTGCTTTGTTGTTACATTTTTGCCTCACCTCGTGTGTCACAAAATTTACTGGGGAGGAATTTGCTTTTTTCCTCACTTTGACTCAATCCAGGAATATCACAGATTAACAGATGAGCAGTCTAGAAACTGGAGAAAGGATTTTTCAGGGAATGAGGATCACACAAAGCCCAGTATTGAAAGGTCTTCTTCAATTACTGTGAATTCCCATTTTCCCTTTCTGGGTATGATTTGCTTTAATGAGTAGGATACTAAATTTGGGAGCCTCTATGCTTTGTTACTGAGCAGGCTACTCTTCTGCTCAAATTTTATCCTGCCCAGAGAAGCTGTGGCTGCCCCTGGATCCCTGGGAGTGTCCCAGGCCAGGCTGGACGGGGCTTGGAGCACCCTGGGCTGGTGGAAGGTGTCCCTGAATGTGGCATGGGGTGGCACTGGGTGGGCTTTGGGGTCCCTCCCATCCCATGGCAGGGCTGTGTGGATGTGAATCACTGTGTGTGGCTGCCCTGGGTGTGTGCTGTGTGTGGGTGCCCCAGGGTGTGCTGTGTGGTGTCTGTGGGTGCCCCAGGGTGTGCTGTGCCCCCTGAGCAGTCTGTGTGTGCTGTGTGGGTGCCCCAGGGGTGGCTGTGCCCCCTGAGCAGTCTGTGTGTGCTGTGTGTGGGTGCCCCAGTGTGTGCTGTGTGCACTGTGTGGTGTGTGTGGGTGCCCCAGGGGTGTGCTGTGTGCCCTGAGCAGTCTGTGTGTCCCTGCAGTGTGCTGTGTGTGTGTGCCCCAGGGTGTGCTGTGCCCCCTGAGCACTCCGTGTGTGGTATCTGTGTGTGCCCCAGGGTGTGCTGTGCCCCCTGAGCACTCTGTGTGTGGTATCTGTGTGTGCCCCAGGGTGTGCTGTGCCCCCTGAGCACTCTGTGTGTGGTATCTGTGGGTGCCCCAGGGTGTGCTGTGCCCCCTGAGCACTCTGTGTGTGGTATCTGTGTGTGCCCCAGGGTGTGCTGTGCCCCCTGAGCACTCCGTGTCCCCCCACAGTTCAGAAGCCCCCCAAGGTGTGCTGGGCCGAGGCTGCAGCCACGCTGCGTGACGGGCTCCGGGCATACACAGCCCTGCACTACCTGTCCCACGCCTGCCCCGGGAGCACCGTGCTCGTGCTGGATGCTGCCAGGGTAGGTACCAGCTGGGCAGAGCTGCAGGGACAGCCCAGCCCACCCCTGCCACCAACAGCTCGCTGGGCACTGGGGATTGAGCCTGGCAGTGCCCAGAGCCTGATGGGTTCCTTGGAAAGGAATCCCACCCTCTGTGCTGGGTGGGCAGGGGGAGAGGGAGGGTTTCCTGTCACAGTTTTGCCCTGAGCCCTCAGGGAAAATCCCTTATTTTTTATGCCTTTCCCACCTCTGCCTTTTAACTTTCCTTGGGTGTAAATAATTTGATTTCATCCCTGCGACCCTTATTGCTGGTGGAGACAGGGATGTGCCTCAGCCAAGGTGCTGTAATGGAAACGTGGCTGGGGCTTCCTCTTGGAGCTTTTCTTCCTTCAGCAAGTCCCAGGCTCTGAGTTCCAGTTGCAGGGGAGGTGGTTGTGGTGATTAAAGTAGAATCTGAGCCCTTTTATTGAAGAGGAGGACCAGTTAATGATAAAAGTTTGTTCAGAGCTTCCCAGTCACTGAAAAGACCTTTCTTGGCCTCACTCAGGACAGAAGCAGATCCCTGAATATTCAGTCCTTGGTTCAGCTGTGTTTTATTGCAGGAATAATTCATTCTGGGTCCTCCCCTGACTTCTCCTGAGTGGCCTTTGGGATACAGTTGTTTTTAAAGGGCATCAAATCGTTGCTGTAGATAAATAAGTCAATGAATCTGCTTTTCCCCTGTGCAGCCATTTGGGACCATTGCCATCCAGCTGGCCCAGCACAGAGGGGCCAAGGTCATCTGCACTGCCCACAACCTGGAGGACAAGCAGTTCCTGGAGAGGCTCAGGCCTCCTGTGGGTAAGTGGGATCCTTCACCTTAGCCCAAAGAATGTCTCCAAGTATTTTTTCTGTCTAGAGACTTATTTCAGTAGCTGAAAACTGAAATACCAAGTGGGAAATACCTTACACACAATCCCTGTGTTACCCCTGACTTCTTCTCTTTGATTCTTCAGTTTGGGGTCTTTTCCCCTGGTAAGCAATGGTGCCACTTGGACTATGGGAAAATACTCCATATGGGAGCTCCTGGAGCCTCTTCTGGTCACACTTGTTCTAATTTTGATGTTGCATTGTGGAGGAAAGTGGAGTATTTCTGTATTCAGACAGTTTTAAAGGATGGCACTGCCCATCTGGCAGAGGTAAGAACTGGTGCCCATTTCCTCCTCACCAGACAAGGTGCTGCACTTCAATCACCCAGTGAATTTTTCAGGGTGTGATTTTGGTTGTCTCTCACAGAAGTTTGCACAAAAGCAGCTGTAAAAGGTGCCTTGTGTAGCCAGTTATGCAATGTGCCTCAGTGCAAATGGCCAGGGTAGGGGGAAATCTGGTGGAAGGGGGAGGTCAGTGGTGGCTGCCCCTGTCCCTGGCTGACTCATTTCTCTGCAGTTTGTATTTATATTTGTATTACCTCTATTTTTTTTTGCAACCTGACCAAAAAACCCTGTTCTTCCTTATTCCAGCAGCCTCTTCTGTCCTCATGGCAGACATCAGAAGGGTTTTTGGGAATGGTTGAGGTGCAGAGCTTTGTAACACCAGCTGTTACAGGGGCAGAGGGGAAACACAAATACCTGAAACTTCCCTTTGTAATGTTTTTTGGATATATTTTGTTTATTATATGTGAAATTCAGGATTCAATTCTCCCAGCCCTGCCAGCACATTCCAGTCTGACTCTGGCATAGCTCCTTCTCACAGCAGTTTTAAGTTTTAATGTTAATATCCAATAAAAGCTCTGAGTAACACAAGCTTTAATTGGCTTCTCCTGTCTGTGGGTGGAGGGTTTTTGTGCTCATTTAGTGGGGTTTTGGTGAGTTTTTAGCAAGAGTGAGCAGCAGTTTGTGTTGTCAGTGGTGGGCATAACAATCTGCTCATGGAATGGTGGGGAGGGGGCAAAAATTATAATTGCAACTTCAAATAAAGAAATAAAACTTGGGTCCAGCTTTAAAGAGAAAAGCTGAGTGTGAAAGCAAAAAGCCATGGGGTCTGTATTTGGGCTTTTGGGGTTTGTTTTTAGTAAATCTGATTCCAGTGCCTGAACTGGAAGTTCCTGGTAATGATTAAGGATTTGGACCAACAGGACAGGGCTTTTCATGTCTTCACTAATCTCTGGAGTCAATATAACAAGAAACTGAACTGATACTCAAATGCTTTGTGAGAAATTGATAAATCACAAAGGATTATGGAAAATTATGGTACAGTTTGTTCTCGGCCTTTTCACAGTGCAGTGAGTTTTTTCCAGCTTTTTTTAGGAAGGAAGCTGACCAGGATTTTGAACTATTGAACTGAGTTAAGGAACAAAACTAAAGAGAAATCAGAATATAGTCAGACTGGGGAAACTTTGGCCTTTTTTGTGCCACTCAGGCTTTGAGTCTACAAAATGAAAATGATTCTTAAAAAGTGAAACTATTTCCAGAAACTTTATGCCATGTCAGACTGCCCTGTTAAGAAAAACCTTTTAAGAAGCTGACAGAAGTATTATAGGGTTTTATTTGCATTTGGGAAATGTGACAATCATTTATTGATTAATATGCCATCTTTGTTACATGAGCTGCATCATTTGATTTCTGAGGAAAACCAGAATGAATGACCCAAGGATTTGAATGCATCCTGTGATTTGCTTGGGGATTTGAAGGGGCAAAAAGAACCAAACCCCAAAGCATTAACTGAGTGTTTGTTAATATTCTTACTGACCAGTTCCTTGCAGTTTTCCTTCTCTCCTCCCTCCCCTCCCCTGTGGCTGCCCCTGGATCCCTGGGAGTGTCCCAGGTCAGGCTGGACGGGGCTTGGAGCACCCTGGGCTGGTGGGAGGTGTCCCTGCCCATGGCAGGGGTGGCACTGGGTGGGCTTTGAGGTCCCTTCCCACCCAAACCATGCCATGATTCTCTCATTCCTGAATCTGTGGTTTATCTTTATAACCAACCATAAATATGGCATCACAGATCAATGAGAAGCAAATACATTGGTGACTTCTAGTTCTGAAATATTTCAGGAGCAGATGTAAATACCTTCATCTAAACATTTAATTAATGGCTTGGAGAGTCATTTCCAGGTTAAAACCATCAGGCACAAAGGACTGTAAATTCACCCCTGTTGTGAGATCAGTGCTGCTGTTACTGAGCATTATTTTAAAGAAAAGATCCCTGAGGGTGGCAAAGCCCTGGCAGCCCCCAGAGCCCACCCTGTGCCCGATGCCCACCTTGTCCCCCAGCCCAGAGCACTGAGTGCCACGGCCAGTCCTGCCTTGGGCACCTCCAGGGCTGGGGAGGATGAGCAGATTAAAGATCATCAGTCAATTCAAGTCAGTGCTTTGTGAGTGAGAGACTTCACTGCTGTTTTACCTTCCCTTCTGCCTTGCCCTGGGAGACAGGGCTGTGTGTGCCAGTGCTGTGGAGGCAGGAGGAGGCTCTGGGAGGGCCTGCAGGGGTTTCTTTAGGGGAAGGGGAGCTCACCCAGGGCTTTGCTGCTGTGGCTGTTTCAGAGCTAATGTGAAACAAAGAGCCTCCTTCCCTTTGGCCACTCTGGCTGCAGTAACACAGCTGGGCATTCCAGGGCTTGGTAGCTTTGAAGGGACAACAATAGCAAAGGATGGACTTCCAGAAGGATTAACTTCCAGAAGGATTAACTTCCAGAGGGATTTCTGATTCTTATAGAGAGTACCACATTCTCTCCTTCTGGGCCCAACAGACTGGTGAGTTTGATTTCTGCATTCCTGTTTTTGCTGCCAATCTGACACTCTGTCACAAAGTGAACAAACTGATGGGCCAGAGGTTTTGATTTTTCTTTTTATTTAGCTGCAAAGTCACTTGTGATACTTGCAGTGAGCAGAAAGTTCCTGCTCTGCTCTGAATGTCAGCTCTGCATTTCCCCTGGTGTTACCCAAGTGTCCTGCCCTTCCAGCTCGGGTGCTCGACGTGTCCCACGGCAAGGTGGACGTGGCTGAAAGCTGCCTGGAGGAGACAGGAGGGCTGGGAGTGGACATTGTGCTGGATGCTGGAGGTATTCCCTGGGGGGAGGCTGCTCCTCACCCCCACAGCTGGCCTTAAATCAGGGTTTGCAAGGAACAGAGCTTATTCTTTTGCAATGTGATGTTTAGCTTCGTTCCATAGCCCTTCTTGTATCCCCCTCTAGTGGGAGCATCTCTCAGGCAGCTGCTGAACTTGGCTGAGATCTGGTGCTGCTGAGCACTGGAAATAAGAGAATGTGGTTGAAGAGCAGGGCTGGGACAGCATTGTTTCTGCTCCCTGGTGTTAACACAGAAATTACCCAGAATTAGCCAGCTCTAACAGCTGAAAACTTTGAAGTGACTATTCAGAGTCATAGGAGATATAACTCTGAATAAAGTGCTAAAATAAAAAGTATATAAAGCATATAAAATACTGGGAGTATAAATAAAATAGGAAATTCAGAATTTTCAAGTATTTTTAACTGAAATAACTGAAGAACATCTCAGAATTCCACTGAAATGTGTGGAACTCGGAGCTCAAATGAATTTATCCTTCCTCCCCAGTGAAATTATACAGTGCTGAAGATGAATCAAGTTCAAAGTCACAGCTGCTGCCCCACAAACACGACATCATCACCCTGCTTGGGGTTGGGGGACACTGGATAACCACAGAGAGGAACCTTCAGGTAAAGATACCTGTGTCAGGAAGGAGTTTGTGCCACAGAATAGACAAATCTATACACAGAAAACTGTGACTTAAACCTGTACAAATTACAAGTTTCCTCAGTTTTAAGAACGGGCCAGGGGTGGTTTTGTTCTTTGTTTTAACCACCTACATAAAGTAACCATTTAACCTTTATTTTATACTGAAAAATGTAACTAAACAACCTTTTCCTTCCATTTGCTTAAGCTGGATCCTCCAGACAGCCATTCCTTGTTCCTCAAAGGAGCCACAGTGTCCTTCCTGAACGAGGAGATATGGAACTTATCCAATGTGCAGCAAGGGAAGTACCTCTATATCCTTTTTCCCTTTTCTGGGGAAAAAAAGAAAAAGCAATATTTTGGTTCAAGACTGAACCAATTATTGGAAGATTTAATTCTACAAGTTGTTTTTTTATTATGCAAGAGAGATTTTTGAATTCTTTTTTGTTCTTTTGTGCAGCAGATGCATCATCTGTAAACTTAGTGCAGTCTATTCCCTGGAAAAATGAAAATATTTTGGCCTCTTAACCAGTCCCTTATTTGCAATGTACATAAAATGTATGGAAGGAGGATTTGGGTGTGGGAGAAGGAATGATGGGAAAAGGACTCCTAAATTTGGGCTGGAGCAGCTGGACTCTCTGAGCCTGACATTTCAGTCCTGGAAGGTTTGTGTAGTTTGGGATTGAAGTTCCTGTGCATCTTGTGAAATTCCTGAGCAGCTGGCATGAATGTCTGAGGAAATCACAAGCTGATGGCTTTTTAAAAGGGCCTGACTTTCAAATACCAACCGAATTTGTTGCTCTTAAGCTGCAGGATGAGCCTGGTTTTTTGGGTTTCATACAGAGACCAAACCCAGGGGTGCTGCCCATGACTCAGGTGCTGATGCTGCTCCAGGAATGCCCAGGCTCTCTGATGTCCCATTTCTGTTTCTTTATTGCCTTGGGTGCCTCTGTGCATAGGCAGGACAGTCACCTGGGCTCACACTCTGTCCTCTTCACCTGCACAGAAGATGCCATTGATTAATTGATTACTTAATGTTGTACAAGTGGGGGCTGCACTTGCATTTCGTATCAAATATTTTTCTATTTCATAACAAAAGAATCAAAATATTCCACATTTCACGCCTTCATCTTCTTTCAGGGAAAGTTTCTGATACAGAAACCAGTGCAGAAAGCTGCTCTAAAGATTAGAATTGAGGTTTGTTTTCATTTTGCCTTGATCCTGCTGGGCTTGGATGAGTGCAGGGCTCTGCTATAAAGAGATTTCCCTCTGGCTCCTTTGTTCCTTGACAGTCCTCTTGGCCACCCATCCTGGAAGATATCATGGAGAAATTATCAAGTGGTGTTTTCAGGTGAGAGATCTCCTGGGTTTTTTGTTGTTATTTTTTGGCTTTCAGGGCTTTTCCCTCCTGTGCTCTCAAGCAAAGCTATAAACCTGTTATTTTGTCAAAGGAGTGAGGTTTACCTGTGAAAGCAAAGCCCATGCTGGGATATTTCTGGTGACCTGAGTGTGCTGAGCAGACTCTTCCTCCTCTCTCATTTCAGGCCTCAGCTGGATGAACCAATCCCGTTGTATGAGGCCAAAGTTTCCATGGAAATTGTGCAGAAGAATCAAGCCAGAAAAAGACAAGTCATCCAGTTCTGACACACAATTTCCTTATTTCTAAGCCTGTGGCAGACAAAGAAACGTGATGTGTTTGTGGAGTAAATCAGTGTACACTTTGAGACAGCTCTGTAACCAGAATTCAGACATCCTTTGTACTCAGCACAAATGGTCTTGAGGCTCCTGTGACTTCAGGGGATTTTTTTAATCCACTTGAGCAGAATGTTCCCATCAGCAGCTTCTGAAGAAGCAGCCTTGACATACAGATCTTGTCTGCACTGCCCCAGCTACCAATGTCAGTAACATCTACAGGCAAACACAGCTGCTGTTGGGTTTCAACCCTTAGAGATTAAAGGGTGGGGAAAAAGACTGTTTTTTATTGGCCTTTTATTGGTGTTTCTTTCTCCAGCCCCTACCAGGAGTCACCTTTATAGTTCCCTTTTCCTTTTGAGTGCCTCGACACCACATGCTCCACTCCAAGGCCTTCATCCACATTGCAAATTGCTGTTTAATTGAAAGACAGGCAACACCACCCAGGCTGGCAAGGATGCCAGAGGGCAGGACATGGCACCCGGAGCAGTTCCTGAGAAATGATGCACGGGAAGTGTAGGAAAACATGAGGAAATCTGATTTTCCTGCTCCTCTGATGGAAGGCAGCTCCAAAAAGAAAAGGTGCTTTTATGCTTATGTCTGCACACACGTCTGAAACTTGGGACCCCTCCCTGAGTTCCACATTCATTCTTTGGACTCAGCTGTTGATTTTCTCCTAATGTTTCTCATTTGAGCTTAAATGTTTGCAAGAGAAAGCAGGTCACAGGAAACGAGAAATTAAAAAGTTTAAAGAAAAAAGAACAAGGAATGACAAAACTGCAAAGATTTTTGCTTTATAGTGTAGTTTAATTACATCTTTTGTCCCTAAATATCATTCTCCCCCCTGGCACCCAGAGCCCCCAGGGATGGGGTGCTGAAG
>WBMV01008683.1:272-110139 GCA_013396655.1 Campylorhamphus procurvoides
CACCACTTCAAACAACAGTGAATGTAATAATCATACCTGGCTATTAATTCTCTTTAAACATCACTGTAACAAGTGGCCTATAACACATTTAATTGCAAACAATACTATTTTTAAATACTGCTGTTAATTGTTACATTTTTTGTATATTGTTTGAAACGTCATGGTTTGTAAGCCTGTAAGAAAAATGTGGGGAACTCACTTTTAATATTTCTAGCTCAGGCAGTCCTGTGACTAATCTGAAGCTTTCATTAGAACATGTAATAGTAGTCATAAAGAAAAAAAAAATATTAAAACCTTATTTCTCTAGGCCAAATAACCCCCAGGGAAACAATAAAATCATAACTCTCTGAAATCTCACATTTTGACACTAAAAAGAGAAGGAAAATACTATTCTATATTAGTTTTAATCTTTTATGTGTGAGAGGAACAGAGTGATTTTTTTGTGCTCCTTGCTGTGAACTTTTTTTTTCTGTAATAATTGGACCTAGAATAAGGAGGACAGTTAACATGTGTAAGGTCTTAAGAATGCACTCTTAAGAACAAATTTTAAGCAGCAATCACGTTACATAATAAATGCTGAAGAATTCTGGATTTTATTATTTTTTCCTGCAGAAATAAGATGTAAAAGCCTGAAAATTGCAATCTGCCATGCAAAATGATGTGTCTTTTCCAAAAAATGTGGGGTTTATTAAGTTGTTGATTTTTAAAACCAATAATGCTCATGCTTTTATCGATCTATTTTTGTTGTCTTGTGCTTCCCTTGACCCTTTTCTTTCTATTCACTTGTGGGAGAGGAAAAGTAAATCCACCACTATTTTTATGAAATCAGAAAACTCTGCTTACTTAGAGTAACAATACATCATATATAGAATCAGTCATTTAGAGAGTCAAATGATTATTTATGTTAATATGTTGAACCAGTCAAGCCAGAATCCTCCAGCTATTTTTGAACTTCAGTTTTCAAATAACTTTCCATTTTGTATTACTCAGAGGTGACCACCCATCTTTAGCATACCTTTCTGGAATTTTATTATCCTATTTAAGGTTACTGGATAAGGTTTCCTATTTAAGGCTATAATTAGTATTAGAATTACTGCTGTGCATTAGAATTGTAAAAGTAGCAACTGTTACTATGAAGAATACTTGAAAGGTAATGTTCAATATTATTAGTATTATAACTTTTATGGCACTCTGTAGAGCTCAGTAGACATTTCTTCACACATACAGATTTGTTGTGTGGTCAGAAGAGGTTTTATATTTCAGGCAGTTTCATATTTAATAAAATACTCAATTTCAAGAGGAATTAATCAAATTAATTCTGAAACTGATATTTTCATTAATAGTTTAACACTGGATACTGCATCCTCTCCAGCCTTCATTGGAATTTTTAATTTTTTTTATATCTCATATTTTTTCGTGCTTCTCCTTTGCCATTTACTTTCTATTAAATTACTGCTTCCCTCTGATCATCAGTTATAGTGTTCTGAGAGGGACAAAACATAAGTCCAAGATATCAAATTTTTTTTGCTAGTCTAGCTTGAGACAAGTTGATTAGGCAATTTGTCTTCTTTGTTTCAATTCTAAAATTCTATTTTAGAATTAACTTCTAAGAAAATTAAATTTTTTATTTAGATGTTATATTTATGTCTTTGTCTTAAAATTCTCTAACTTGAGTGATTTAAATTCAAGAGCCCAAATAGAGTTTAAACATTTAAAATTAACTTTCCATTAATTCATTTTTTTTCAACTTGCCTAATTCTGATGTGGAAAATAGTAACTGCTCATAATAAGCATGGTAAAGAAAAAGTTTTAATCAGTTACATGAAAGAAAAAAATCAAGAGGCTTTATGAATATTCAAAGCCCTTATATCAGGGGATCTACTATGTTGTGTATATTTTGTCACTGCTTCTTAGAAAAATGAACTGAGGACACAAGTTATCCATTTTACATGAAAAACTGTAAATGTGAAATAATCATTTGGGTTGAAGTGGACATAAAAATGTGAGAGATGCAGAAGAATGCTTGCTGCATGCTCCAGCATATCACAGTCTCTGTTCACAGTAACATTTTATAATGAACCTCAGAAACAAATTTCATTCAAGGGAATTAACTGGCCCAAACAGGAGTGAGAGTGGAATGGAAAGCAAGAGAATGAAACTTTGAATAGAGACAGAAATATCATTCATACTTGGCCAGGCGTTTTATAGAGAAATTTTTTGCTACAAGAGTGTCTTTCTAAATAGTAAATGTAATGCAATCAACCCATGCTTTCTACTGGGAAAAAATCAATGGTTCACACATTTATTTTTTATTTTTTTTTTACCTTCTAAAGGAAGAAATGGGAGTTTTACATTGAATCAGGTCCACCTTGTCAATCCAGGATGGCATTTGATATAAAATTATTTTTTTTGATAGATTGCTATAATTGTTCAACTTGCTCTTCTCTGGTATACTCTCATAACTTACCTATTTGAACTAAATTTTCTGTCATTTCATTTCACTTCATCTCTATAAAGAAGTTTAATTATTGATCTGAATTTATATGAAAAAAATGTCTCTTTTAATAATTTTCTTTTTATTTTTCTCAACATCAAACTGAGCAGCACTGTACTTCCAGCTCTTAAATACCTCTTTTTGTTTTAGCCTGTTATCTCTTGTCCTTAGACTTCACGGTTAACAACCTTTATTTTGATATTCTCCTTTTGTTTCTCCACATATAAAATAATAATAATAAAAAAAATTGTATTTTGAATTCATATTAGTTGATTCCAAAAGGGATCTATCTTTCTTTCTTTCCCTCTCTTTCTTTCTTTCTTTCTTTCTTCCTTTCCTCCTTTCTTTCTTAGCAGATGCAAAAGTTTTGTGGTCTTTTCTATGACTGTCTAAACTGATAAATCTCTGTGATTACAGCAAATAATATCACCTGCTGATCAGTTAAGAATATNTGACTGCTTCAGGTTTGAAAAGAAGTTAAAACATATTTTTAAGGGCAATGTTCATATGCCCTTTAAGCACTGATAGACTTGGGGCATTGACCACCTCTCTAGGAATCCTGTTCCAATGGTTGAGCACCCTTAATATCAAGTCTGAATGTCACCTGAACCTCACTTTCCTCCATTCACATATATCCATGTATCCTTGAGTTCAGCNCCCTCTCTTTCTTTCTTTCTTTCTTTCTTCCTTTCCTCCTTTCTTTCTTAGCAGATGCAAAAGTTTTGTGGTCTTTTCTATGACTGTCTAAACTGATAAATCTCTGTGATTACAGCAAATAATATCACCTGCTGATCAGTTAAGAATATATACATTTTTATTTTGAAGCCTATTTTCTTCTGAGAAAGTATACAGAAAGACAATAATTTTAAAAAGCTGAGATTGCACATCTAGATATGAAGAACTTTCGTTTTCTAATTAGAGTTATTTATTTTTTGATCTCTAGAAAGTGGGTCACTTAGACTTGTTGAATATGGAGAGTCAACAGTTTGAAACTTTGTGAGGGTTTTGTCAATAGTCTTTTCAGAACCTATCCATTTCATTATTCAGTATTTTTCAACATTAAACAATATAGTAAATTTAAANCCTACAAACTTGAGGCTTTTTTTACTGTATTGTAAAGTGGAGTTTTGCTTTTTCCCCTGAGTCACCTTTCTCCTTCCCAAGTCCCTGTGAGAGAAAACCCTTATCTTCCTAATTAGTATGCAAGAATTTACTGTGGCCAGGTTATGAGAAAACCTCCCTTATTGGTCCATTGTTAACCCTTTCCCCATTGGTCCTTAACCCTTGAATCCTATAGGCTGTGACCAGCATCCCCTAAAGCCCTATAAATACCCCTGGCAATGTGAATAAACTCTGTATCTGCTTCCCTCTCCTGCTCCCTCTGTATGTCTCTTTGCTGGGATATCTGGGGACCACGTGGCTGGGGGGGGAGGGGAATGGGAAAGTGGGGAGCGAAGCACCCAGCTGTCGCACAGCACCTCAAGTGGACTTTCGTATACAGACACATGGTGATCTTCTTTCTGTGTATTTCGGGTTTTCCAGTAGCCACTTTTAGCCATTGTGCACTGCTATCATGTTTCCTTTTTCTCATATAAAAATGTGGGTGATCTCACAGGTGATTCATAAGTGTAAAATGGTGGAATATGGATGTGTTAATTTGCAAAATTATTAATTAAAGTGACAAAAATGTACCAGATAGGAAAATAGTTATTTGGATGTTTTTGGAATTGCTGTTGTTGACTGCTGTACCAATCCCTTCCTGGTTTTTGTTACTGAATACTTGTGGTCTTTTACAGAATAAGGCATCACAATAGCTGGAATGATTATCTGTTTCCTAGAAAAGGTTTCTTGCATTGACTTCAGATTTTTTCCCAGTTTTAGCAATCAATAATAAATTCAGCAGGGTACAGAGTAACTATGAGGAACCTAGACAACCATGCTGCTAAAACCAAAAAAAGACCTCCATTTTTTTATTGGAGAGGACAATTATTATTTTTGCACATAATACACATATGAACAAATATATTACAATTTATATTTACAAATATGTGTGTATAATAATGCAAATAAGTTGATATAATATTGACATTCTGGTTTCCTGTAGGGGCTTATAGATGTACTGTAAAAAATTGCCAGCAGTCAGTTTTTCAGGTATTTTATCAGTCACAGAAAAAAACAAACAAACAAAAAACCCTCAACCAACCAACCAACCAAAAAAAACAAACACAAAAAAACCAAACAAAAACCCTTAACTTTTGGAGCAGAATTGCTATTCCTGTGGTTAAAATAGAATTTTGAACTGGAGAACAAACATGTTTTTTTTTTTGTGAAACCTCTTTTTAAATTAAAAATAGTATAAAAACATTTTCAATACTCAGGAGCGTTTTGCTGCATTCTTACAGAGCTTCACTTGTCTGTTTCCTGGGAAATAGCAGCATAAAGATACAAAGTAATTATTATTTCTTCATGTTTGGTGTTAAAAAGGCACAGTCTATGCATAGTTTACACCCAGGCTTATAGATACTTTGAAAAACAGAGAAAAGACAAACAATAGGTATTAAACAAAATAATATTTTTGTAAGAGGTTGAGCATTGCAAAGATACATAGACTGAAGACTGAATCAGAAATTCATTGTTTGAATCTTATTTAATGAAAGAAATAAAGACTGACTGTAAAAGTGCAGAATAAAAGAATTAACATGATTGTGCACCTGTGTTGAAATTAGTCAAAGCAGCAGGTATCTAATAAAAAAAAAAAAAAGAAAAAACAACCCTAAAATAGAAACAAAACAATGAGATGCAGAAACTATTTTTGAGTTTAATAATACTTAAAACAAAAAGTGTCTGTTCAGACCTAAATTGCTCATGTATTTCTTTTGTCCTTATTTTGCTATTGTTACTGATCATTAATTTGTTGTCCTTATATTATATATAAATGTGCACAGCATTACAAGAAGACAAACATCTGTCACTTCAAAACATTAAGAGGTTTTACTCCATTTGTTCAAAAACTGTACGGACCATGTGGTAAAACCCCTAAATAATAAAAGATAAAATGAATTATTCTCTTGTTAAGGACAGTAAACTTCTATTGAATTTCAAAAAGATTGGTAATTGATTGCTTTTTAGCTGGAAGCTGAGGACACTTATGAATCTGAATGGATTTCAGCAAACTGTAAGTAACCCTCAAAACTGTTTTCAGCCATTTTTTTTCAGTTAGAAATCCAGTTGAAAAATTCCACTTCTATTTAATGTAATTCGTTATTTCTTTCATTGGATGAGTTTATGTTTTTCCTACTGACCCAGCATACTGATTTAAAGATAATCTAGGCTTCTGTTGGAGGTTATTTTGGGGTTTTGATGCTGAACAGGTCTTCAGCCATGAAACAAAATTAAACAATCATTAAAAAGAATAATTTATGCCATATATCAGTAGCAAATCAGTAAGATTTACTTTTTCTAACCATTAAAATTATGGTTTAAGTGAAGAAGCTTTATCTCTTTGTAGAATTTAAAGTTAGGTGTAGCAGAGGATAAAATCATACTTGAAAAATATCTTTTCCGCAAGACACTTGGGATATAATGTTATTCATATTTGTGAAGTGGAGAAGAAAAAAAAAGAAGCTGTTTTTAATTAACTTATTATTACACAAACTAATGAGTTTAAATCAACATAGCACAGGGACATCCTCCAGATGTAGCTTATATATTTAAGCTATAGTGATAGTTGTGATCTGCATAAGTAAGGTCCCTTTCTCCACCCTCTTGTGAGCACTATCTGGACAGACAAAAATGAGAGGAGAAAAAAGAATAAGGCAGTGCTTTCACATTGTGTTTCATTCAGTTATAGCTGCCATCAGTTGCAACTCGTGAACTTTTCCCTGCCAAAAGAAATCAGGCAGGGTTTTGAATTCTGAATAATTTCCAGCTCGATGATGAGAACAGTGGCAGTACCAATTGCCAGCTATGCAAATGCAGAATTACTTTGGACTGCTGTTGCAGATGAGTGGAGACATTAGGCTTAGTGAAACAGACAAAATGCAGTCACAAAGGAAACATGGTTCAAAATATCAGCACAGGTAAAGCAGATGGATCCAGGAGGTACCAGAGAGCCATTCTTGCATTCACTAATGCTTACTATGTGTCTCTCAGCTCAGAGTCCACTGCGTTTCCTTAGAGCAAGCAGGGCAACCTACCTCCAGGAAATCCCCTGAAGTGAGGTCAGAAGGTGCTTACATCTTTCAACTCTCTTACCTGGAAGGTATTTGGGGATCTGAAAGGCTGAGGAAAACTCCAGATGGAACATAGAAAGCCATGTGGAAAGGTGGATGTATTTGGTGATAGAAGCATGTTCGCTGATGTTCCGTATCATGTCACCTCTACAGAGCAACAAGAAGTCTTGTACTCAGAGAACTCTCAAGGATGGTGAAATTGTCTGTGTTGGCCCTCTTCCTTGAAAAGGAGGAAGATGTTGCTACAACTGCTGAGAAATCAGAGGAATATACTCAGATTAAAAATGGGTCATTCTCAAAGTATTACTGTAAAAAGAATATTTGGCCAGCATAATGTAGATTTTCTGTCACTTATCTCCTCTAGACACTTTTAAGCATATATTCAGCAAAATCTCTAGACAGTTCATGTGTCTAGTTTTCTTTGGATCCCAAATCACCAAACACAAAGGCATGTACAAAGCTATGAGGAGGCATCCATATAAGGATCATACTTCTGTCTTATTATTATTTCTTTCTTGCACGTAACACTTTCTCTTTTTGCTATTGCAGATTTCCAAGACCAAACATCAAGTTTCTAAGACCTGCACAGAATCAAGCATCCCTTCAAGAATAGCATGTATTAAACATCTCAAGAACTTTCTTCTCACTGTCCACTTCAAATTTAATGGTAACTCATAACTGAGAATGAGACTTGGGAACATGAGGTAGAATTATGAGTCACTGAATAAACACCTTATACTTCCAGTGTTGTGAAGCATAAAGTAAGGAGGAAGAGTCTGACCCTTAAATAAAATTTGAAAACTACAGTCAAATTATTTCATATGAGCTCTGAAACCAAGCTTGCAATAAGACCTAATATTTTAAAAGACTGAATGAGTATTGCAAAAGAGATGAAATACAGTAAAACTCAATAATCTTCATGTTTTTCTTCTAATGGAAGAATAATTCTGATTTATAAAGTCTGCTGAGAAAGGAGTAAAAGTACCTAGCCAAGCAGATTCTTAAATAGCTCCCAAAAGCTTTAGCTGTCTTTTACTAGAATTACTCAGCAGGAACAGCAAATTTTCAGAGTTTTCAAGCTATTTTTGATATCTTAAAAGTACAAGAGACTTTTAATCTTCAATATGCTCTTTGTTCACACATTAATTTATAGTAAACTGAAATAGAAGTCACAATAAGCTGATTTATATTTCCACAAACTGTCCAATAAAATGATCTGTCCCAAATTCTTGGATTATCCCTTACAGGGGTTATACAAATTACTTTCAGGGGAAACAAATCCCACCATATGCATTCTTTATTAACTTTTTTGATGTCATAGGTCTGGAGCAAAGCCCCAACACCAAGCCTAGACTGAAATCCTACACTTCACTGAGTGATCAAAACCTCACATCTAATCTCTAAAGTGCTGATTTACCAACCTAATGAATGCAATGGAGGCTAAGCTTCTTCTATATAGTGTGAGTGTTTTAAAACCTGATGAAAAAAATCTAATTTAGTAATAGCACTGTCCCTGCTGACAACTTCTTATGAGAGACTTGTTAAAAATATTTTAGATTTAATAAGTTCATGATCAGATATCTACCTTCTTATGAAATTTGCCTTGCATATATCTGTATAAAATTTAAATTTGGACTTAAAGGAAATTAGATAAATGTAACCAGTAGCTTTTAAATGATAACTGCATGATCAGTAACTTTGAGTGTTAGCTCACTGTTCCTGGGGATGGGAGAATGGGAGTCAATGTTTCCTCACTCTGCATCATCATGTTATTATACCTGCATATTTAGCTTCTTATAAATAGATTCAAAGAATTTCTGGATTGCATTTTTGTCACTTGGTTGAAGCAGATACAGTCTAGAAATGTGTTTAATTTGAAGTACATATGGATCATGTGGTATGACAAGTTTAGTGAAATATTTAACTAATAATAAATTGCTAGATTGATGTTTTCATGAGTTTGAGAGTAAGATATATAGACAATATATAATTTTTCTAACCAATAAATCAATTGTCTTTTTAACAAAATAGATTCCTTTCATCACATGGCTAGTCTACAAAGTAGATGAGTATGTAAGCAATTTATAGAAGATTATTCATCAGGAGACATGATCAGTTACCTGTTTGAGAATTTTGTGAATGGATAAATTAAAGAGTATTATGTCTGTGCAGCAGTAGACAAAGGATATCTATCTCATTTATGTGACAAGTACTGAATTCTGGACTGTGGCTAATGCACAGTTTTTCTTATTCTCACAGATACCTGTCAGACCTCTGTTAATCTCCTGTCCTCTGAATGTTCCTGTGAGTTAGCAGCATGTAAAGCAGTGGAGTCCTCCCATGAAGTTCAAATAAACCAGAAAAACTCAAAGTTTTTATGTCCAGGGCTTTGATCATCCTTACTCAGCTGTGACACTTTCAGCACCCTACTGAAGTGTTCTGTACAGGTCTGCACCAGTTTCTAGAAGATTTCATACAGACTTTGAACAGTATAAACAAAGTAGAGAGGGATTATACACCTGGCCTTTTAGAATGGCTGTTGCCCGTCATGATCTCTGGGAAAGCAGCACTTGTGTTGGGTGCATTATTTTCACAAAACATTCTTTAAGCACAACATTGAAGTCTAAAAAGAGATCAGATTCTTTAATGGCTCTTATCTATTCTGCATTTATAAAAGGACAGCGAACAATTTATTTTGAAGAAATTGATAAAAATTATAGCACGTGAGTATCTAAACCACTTTTTTTTAGAATAAAACTTACATATTGTCCATGCAAGCTGCATTATTTGCAGTTTGCTAAGAGTAAGGCATAATTCTTCTCTTGAGGAGAAAAAAGAGATGGTTTGCTTTTTCAAACAAAAATAAATTCAGATAGGTAATTTTAGAAATATCCTCAATGAGTTTCTGATTATGGATTAAATAAGAAAATATCATCTACTACTCTTTTCCTCCTTCTCTGTTTCACTCTGTTTGCAGATATTGACTACATTCAACAGTGAATAAAAAAGGAAAACAGTAAGCTCTCAGACTGAAATGACCAATTGTTGTCTTGGTGAATTTTTGTTGTTGATACATCCTCTATAGATTTCAAAAAGGCCTTCGACTTGCTTCAGATTTGTGCTAAACAGTCAAGATAGTAACAAAGATGCTATTGAGATGGTAATGAATTTCTGTCAGTACATTATGTGTCATACTCAAATCTATTCTTGGCTGTTTCTAGTCACTTGAGCAGCACTGCAACTTGATGATCAAAGCAAAATGTTTCCTTTCCTTTATTTATGCCTTTATTAAATAATTCAATGAAAATGACACTGTTTATTTATTTTGTCTAGTCAATAAATCCATGTTTCATAAAAAAAGAAGAAACCTGTGTTTATTCTCAAATAGACAGGAGTCCATGAAGTATTTTGTATTTTTAGAGTCCCAGAAGTGAATGATAAATTAAAAGAAATAAATTATTCATAATTGTAGCAAGTTCAAAAATGACGGCTTATAACCAGAAGGTCCTGTTCCAGCAAGGACGTAACTACTGCATAAGTAGTTTCATTGAAGACGGGAAAAGAAGCCCATGTTTAAGTGTCTTTCTGGATGAAAGCCAAAATTAAGAACAGAGTAAAATTAGAGAATTAACAACTACTTAATGCAAAGTGTGAAAGAAAGCACTGACTATGTAATCAGGGAACATAACTGATAGATGTGATGGTAATAAGTGCATTCATGAGACTTCATGATTTCTTAAAGGGGAGAAAGTACCATGGTAAAAGCATGAAAATCTAGGGCTTTAATCTAAGCATGGGAAATGTCGAGATGAACAATTTTCCCCCCTCCCCCCCTTTTTAGTAAAATGAATGTTCTAATGCCAGCTTACAAATAGTAGGTTGTAAAGTTAAACGTCAACATTACTGAAATAAATGCTCAGAACTGTCTGGGAATTGCATGGTAATATGCCAGAGAAATGTAAATGAAAAGGAATTTACTGTCATTCTTCTGAACCTGAAAGATTACAGGTGATACAGGTACCAAGATAAGCTCCTTACATTTAAAAGGATTTGGTCACCTGACAACATTTAGACATACAGGTAAGACATACGTAGACATACGGTATTGCTTTCTGCTCTGAAAGCAATAACTATACTCCAGCATAGGGAGAGATTTCAGAGAAACTTTCAACCCATTTGTAATTACAACAGTAAACTGTTGTAATCCTGGGTCTGGAATCCTGCAACAGATAATTCTAGAAGAAAAAGCCTTATTCTATGTACATGGAGTTGTCACTTCACAACCAAATGTACATGGAGTTGTCACTTCACAACCAAAAATTAATTCTTGGTCTTTGCCTTCCACTCTTACAAGAGTGTTATAAACCTTCATTTTTCCCATTGAGAAAATCTCCAGGAATCTTTCACAGACTTTTCTTTCAGAACTTTTGGATTTTGTTGACTACACTGTGTAGGTGAGTTGCAGATTTCAACAGCATCCTGGTATGCCAGGTGACATGAGATCCTACAATTCATGTACAAAATAGATTTAATCAATGAAGCTACTCATGAGAGTTATGTCACGCATACTTTTTCAAAATGGTACACATGCTTATCATCAAGAAAGTAGTTCTTAGAGATGTCTGCAAACTAAAGTTGTAAGAAATTAAAAATATACACCATGTAAATGATTGCCAAGGTATATAGCAAAATCCTGTGAATTTCTTGAAATGAATGATGTTTGAAGGTATTTATCATGTAAAAGTGCACTCAAGGAAAAATATATGCAGATGTTCCACACTAGGATGTCTCCCACATTTCATCTATATTTATAGTTGCCTTGCAGAGATGAAATGTCGTTTTATATTCCTGCTGCTCAAGGGACTCTTGCATAAGGAGATGGACCTGCTGGTCCTAGTACAGGAGATGGCCAAGGGCTGAAGGGTTTCTGCTTTGAAGAAAGGTTGAGAAACAGGATGTTCAACCTGGAGAAGACTCTGAGGACACCTTAGGGACAGCCTTCCAGTACCTGAAGGGGGCCAAAAAGAGAGATGGAAAGTGACCTTTTACAGGGCCATGTAGCAACAGGACAAAGGCAATGGTTTTAAACTGAAAGAGGGTAGGTTTAGACAGAATTTTAGGAAGAAATTCTTTATTGTGAGGGTGGTGAGACACTGGCACAGGTTGCCCAGAGAAGCTGTGGCTGCCCCATCCCTGGAAGTGTTGAGGGTCAGTCTGGATGGGGCTCTGAGCAACTTGGCCTAGTGAAAGGCATCCCTGGTGGTTCAGAGCCAGGTGATCTTTCAGGTCTCTTCTAATCAAAACATTTTATCATTCTATGATTTTTCCATGATGAATAAAGGAAAGCTGTCCATTATATTAAGTGTGTTCAGTTTCTCCCATTACATATTGTCAATTACATCTTGCCCTAATGGGGAACATTGGCACTCAACTCAGAAACCACAGTTCTCTGTGACCTTCTTGTGTCTGCTCCAGTGGATCTAAAGTGGTTTTGATGACGATGTTTCTCCAAACTTTGATTATATTCTCTGAATAGAATATGTTCCATAATTTTAGTTAATAAAAACTTAAGCTGAATAAAAGCTGAATAAACAACATACTTTATTGCAATGTATCTTACATTATTAACCTGGATACTTTAGAACTGTCATCTCTGCTTCCAGAAAATAAAGTATGACAGAAGAAAACAATGTATAGTCACATGGAAGAATAACTTTCTGAGGGAAGCTGCAGATATATTACATATTCAAATCTCTTACCTATATTACAATACAGTTAAATGGCTATTCATGCTTGTACAAATCTGGTTTACATTGTCAGTTTTAGTTTTATCTTCCCATGCTGAAGTAGGATTTTGGTGCATAGCATTAATTGTGTTATTTCTGTCCTTCAGCAGCAGTATCATTCATTATCTACCATCTTATACATCTTAGCAAAACCTGTTATAAGCTTATTGATGGGCCACAATCCCATACTCACTGACCCTTGTAGAAATGCCAGAGGCAGCCTATCATTTTGTTCAACAGTGGGTAGATAAAAGGATAGATCTGTTGTACTAGGTTATATATTCAAAAATATTAAACCATGTTAAATCAAGTGAGAACTTATTCATAGTACTATCTGGCTGTAAATAAACTAGGTTTTATCTACACTTGAAAGTGTTTCTTCCACAATTCTGAATGGTAGGAGTGAGAGTGGAAAGATCATTTGATTAAGAAAAATTTCAGACAGAAGTGCACTTGTCCTTAAAAAAAACCCCTAAATTATTACATCAGAGAAACTGCTTTGGAATGACTTTAAATTGAGTCAAAATACAGACTGTGTGGAACTTGTACAGGGAAAGGAAAGAAGGCACATCTGCAAACACATTCAGGCCACTCAGGGTGTAAAGTAATGCCCTGAATAGGGCTGAAATGTTGACTCTTGATGTTAGCTACACTGGGAAATGCAGGCTGGCGCCCAGTAGAAAACAGATCACTGTGTCATCAGCTCAGTTTACCAGAGAGCATTGCTGCAGGTCTTGCTAGGATTGTGCTTATACAGAAAGTGTTTGGTGGAACTTAATGGTATTTTACTTGTAATTGGATAGTGACATACATAATGTCAATGCCATTATTCCACCAAAACCTTTTGCACTTAGAAGAAACTTTTGGAGCATATGAGGCTTTTAGTGGTTTTCTATTGTCTTCTCTTTACCCTAATTTTTTGGTCTGTAAGTTGCTGTTTGGATCTATAAACCAATAAGGTAGTTGTTCCAGTCCCTGATGGTGAGCAAAGGGAACTATCAATTAGATATTTAATGCCTTAAGCAGTTTCTTAAAATGCTGTATAATTCAAGATTAGGTTTTGCATATTTTTTTCAGTAAAGAAATCAAATTACTTCAAAAGTCCTATACAGCACTAAAATGCAACAGTAGGTGACAATGTGTGTCTAGGAAGAAATAAAAAAGCCTACAGTTTGATCTCTTCTAACAATGAACAGTAAGAATGGATAAAATTGAAAGGAAGGTTGTAGCAGTTTAATTTACCTCTCACAATCAGGAGGGTGTTTGGAAGAGCAAATGAGAAAAATGAGCAAATAAAGCTGAGAAACTGTTCTGCAGATTCACTTTTGTGAAGGTTGCATAGCATTTGTCTTCAGTTTGACTTTCTCCTGCATATGAACTTATGTTTGACTTAAACTCTTGGATTTATTGTTCCCAAATCAGGACATTTTGCACACTGTGAGCAACAAAGGAATGTAATTTACTTTTGCACATTCTCGGGCAGAGATCCAAAAGTATTTTTATTCCACCCAAGAAAGAGTCTCTGCTCAATCAAACCTAGCAAAAGAAGCTGAACAAGAGACTATGTACAAGGAAAGATTTTATAGAAAATTGTCAATGGCATTGGCAGCAATGGTCTCACTCTTTTTGAGTTTCTGAAGTGGTAGTAAAAGAAAGTAACCTTTTTAAACTATCAGTAGAGAGGTATAACACCTATAAATCTGTTGAGGCGAAATGCCCCCCTCATCCTCACCTATCTAGAACACAGGCATGTGGCAAGAGACAAAAGGAGCAAGGCAGTAGACAAAAATTCATAGCTTCTCAAAGAAAATTTCTGTGTGACATAAGTTGTGCAGGCAGTCGTCATCAGGAAGAAAAGCCACAAGGCTAATATGGTGGTGATTTGGGAACTAGACAGCCAACAGTGGATCCCATCTTATCACTGGTTCCCACCTCTTACAGACAATATCACAGTGTTGGTAGATATCAACGTATTTTTCCAACTAGCATTTCTCTTGCAACTGCTACATAGTACAAACTGAGATATTGGAAAAATATAACTTTTGTGTTTATAAAATGAAGCTGAAAGGCAGATAAGGCAAAATTAGAAAAAACTCCATTCCTAAGTTTTTTATCCCAACATCGCATTTGCAGCCATTTTGTATCCCTGCATTTTGATTTA
The DNA here is from genome assembly GCA_013396655.1 of Campylorhamphus procurvoides. Classification (NCBI taxonomy): domain Eukaryota; kingdom Metazoa; phylum Chordata; class Aves; order Passeriformes; family Dendrocolaptidae; genus Campylorhamphus; species Campylorhamphus procurvoides. Next base: position 14,946 of record WBMV01008683.1, read on the forward strand.
AATGTAATTTTAATTGAATGTAATACTGGAAAGATACTGGATATAAAATCCAAAGCCTTTATTTCCAAAATTACTTACCTATTGTTATCACACTCTCCAACTAGTTCAAAAATCACTTCCTTTTTTATTTTTATACAAATTTACAGAACTGGCATTTTTTGTAAGAATCATAAAGTTCATGTTAGAAGCTTTTTTCTTAGAGGGCTGGTCAATGCAGCATCTGTAAACAAAAGTAGATATTGGTTAATATGCATAAGAAGAAACTGAAAAAAAAAAACAACCAACCAAACAAAAAAAAACAAACAAAACCAAAAAAAACCCAACAAACCTAGACTTCCTTCATAAAGGGAAAGGCCTAACTGTATTTATCAAACCATACTCAGCTTTTTGAGGGACATTATGCTCATAATTGTTTTCTGGATAGCTATAGGAGCAAAGAGATGATCTGATACTTTTATTGGTTCATGCCTTATATGTGATGACAGTAGGAGTACGTACAGTCAGATGAAGAAATATGTCCCACATATAATTCTATTTTATCTACTAGGCTTGAACAGGAACAGAATACTCAAAATTCTTTATTTCCTCAAAGTCAAAGGAATGTAGTCTGTGTGTAAAAACATTTAATGTAGAGCAAGCTGGGATCAACATAAATAATGGGATAAGGATTGTTGATTAGACTGTTTTACATCTTTCAGTGAAATGAATGTGCTCCATGCACTTCATTGTTTACATTTTGTTATGTTTTTTGTTTGTTTTCCTTTTCATGACCTTCAGTTCATACTGGACACACTGAAGGGTGTTCTGAGAGGAATGCACTGAGAGTATGTCTACACTGCATGCTTTAATAGTACCTCAATTCAGGCTTATTGCCAATGAAACTATAATGGTGAGGAGCTTAGAACACCAAAATAGTGTCCTAAGTCCCATAGACAACTAGGAAGGTTGGAGTCATCACTGCTATGGGTGTAGTTACAGATATTTTAGATTTAACCAGGTATGCTGACAAAAACTTCCACCAGCAATATAAACTTAACTCTGAAAGACATTAAGAATGGGAATTAAAAATAATAATAATAATTAATAATAATAGTATAAATTAAAGAACCAAATCACACTGCGAGAAAAACAAACAAAACAAACAAAAACCTCAGCAATTCCAAGAAAAAACACATAAACAAACAACGTTGAGATACTAGTCATCATGGACAAGCCATTTGTGTCCTAGGCCATATTGACATGATTTTTTCGTGTTGTAAACTTAAGAGAACATGCTCATTTCTCATGAAAACTGATAAAAACATCCAGAAAATATTTTAAGATCCCTTCAAAAACATGTACTTCAGAAAGTGGAAACAACAGCATATTTTTAGAATTTATAAAGCTGTCCTATTTTAATGTATTATGTTATGTTGATCAAATATTCATCAGTTTGGCTTTTGACACTAAAATTTATTTTCTCATGGCCATAATAATGGCCATGAGAATGAATTTAGCTTCTGTATTATGACTTCAGATTCCATATTGAGGTGAAAATGCCTCGAGTTCCATTTTTCTGAATTCAATAAGCTGATTTACCACTTGCATCATTATTGCTAGCAAATATATTCCTGGTGTATCTAACATGATTATCTGTTTGTAGTGGTCCATGGGGGTGCATGTAACAATGTATATGTTTGGAGAGGAATGGGGTGGGGTTTCAGAACAAAAGCACAAAGAGATAAATTATCAATACATACATTAAAAAAAAAGAAATAAAATCTTTCAACAGTCAACATCAAGACTAGGAAATAAATTCCTTCTGAATACTTCTGTAGCAGATGTCAACCATCTTACTTATCACTGAACAAGCCACATTTGAACTAAGCAGCTCAGTATCACATTGAGGGATGTGGTTGCTGATTGAACACAGGTGTAATGGTTGATATACTGTCACACGGTCTGATGTTAACCTAAGATCTTTGTTGAAATACTTATTACTGATGGCACAAAATGTAATTGCTAATTTTCTGCCTGAATGGTTACATATTTTCTCCAAATCTTAAGAGTTATTCATCCCTTTTCCACTGCCCATTTCTCAGAGTTTAAGGCAGATGTGTCACTGGTCCACAGACCAGTAATTGAACCTGTCACTTGCAATCTACTGACTTCATTCCTCAGAAATGTATCCACTGCTTCACCTTCCTGCTTATTTTTCTCTAGGTATCAAATGTCCAGCTTAAAGCTACATTAAAAGACATTCACTGTTTACCTTGCAAATCTCTGGTCACAGAGCAAAGCATTCAGAAACAATCTGGGCTGATTATTATTTTGCATTCATTGTAGAACTCTTTCAAAATAAGCTGTCCACTACTAGGCTAATTTTAATAAATGAATCAGTTAAGTTGCAAGTATTAGAGTAAAACTAGTCAGAAGTTATTCAAGTAAAAGGCTACAAAAAAATCAGACCCACAGAATTTTTTTAAGTCCTCTTGAAATCTGAATGACAGGAGGTATTTTTACCTGCAATTATACAGTTTTGATGACCAATGCTTTGAAAGATAGAACAGGTGTGTCTGCAGAAAGTTATAACAGATGTAAAGTAGTCAGCATCATACAATAAAATAATCTTGAAGTGGGGTCTTACCCGCACAATAATAATTAAGTGTTTTTAGGTCCCAATCTGTAGTCTTCAGTACAGATGAATACCTTAGTAAATGCATATGTGATAGTATTCATACAACCAAGTGCAGTGAACTGAAAGAGCAGAAATCACCAGTAACACATTATTCAAGCACAATTCATGCTGTGTTTTTCAAGTGAAAAATTTCTGAAATTATCATGAATGTTCAACTTGAGCTGTCATCTCTATATCATCTATGTTTCTATCATTTACTTATTTATTTATTTCGACAACCTTATATAAAAGATCAGATCAGAAAATACTGAGGCAACACAAACAGTCTGAAATTCAGAACAGTACAATATGTAGTGTCTAAAAAAAAATCTTTTTGAAGTATCACACTTGGAAGCTGCTTCACTGCCTTGTCACAAATAAATATTCATGGACATGTCAATGGCATCCTAGTTCTTGACTGTGAAGGTTTTTTGGTAGTAGAGGCAGGATATGAAACAAGTTATCTTCCACTCAGAGCATGAAGTACAGCTGCAACTATTCACATAATTATTTTCTCATTCAGACATATAAATACTAGGAGGTAATACTATACTAACTTACACAGTTACACCTTATCCAATACTTTTCTTTTGCAATATGGTGCACAGCTTTGTTTATCCAGAACTCAAAACAACATTTCACTTGTTCTCAGTGTTTTTTCCCACTCCCACCACCCTCCAATGTGTTGCCAGTTTGCAAACTCATAGGTCATAAACATATCTTTTGGGCACATAAACCAACAGTTATATACTGAACATATTCTACATGTTGTAGATGAGTGACTTACGATATTCATAGAATCATTCTTAAAGGTAGTAGCAACATCATTTTTAATGTGGTGTTGTAAAACTGCAACTTAACAGAGTTTGATGTCAAGGTTCACTTCATTACTTACAACGTGGATGAAACACACAAATGAAAATTGACTTAGAGTCTAGTTAGAATGTTTTACACAGAGACCAGAGACACAAAGGGTAAGAGAAACCTTCCCATTAAGTGACAAGGTTCAGAATGGACCCTTCTGCTTTTAAAATTCTTGATGAATTTTGGGTGTGGCAAAGTCTCATCTTAGCCTCGTACTTGGACAATGGTTATCTGTGTTATGGAGTTACCTGGACAAAGCTTACAGTAGTCAATATTGAGTATGGATTTCTTAATGAATTCAGCATGGTATCAGTCACTTACCAAGGATCAGTTGTGAGTAAAGGCTCTCTCTGTCTCAATAAGTAAAAATATCTTAATCTCAGGTAAGAAATCTCCTACCCTGAGAGGTGTCCCTGCTCAAGCGGAGAATCACCCGGCATACAGTACAGTTACAATTTAGAAAGAACTCAAACTGGACTCATCCAAAAATCTGTCATTGTCAGGAAGTCTCTCCACTTTGGATATCAACTTTGAGAAGCATTCCAGCTTCAAGGGAGATCAACATTACTGCAGCTATACTGCCTAGCAAGAGGAGCTTGAAGAAGGTTTGTTTAGTCTGTCATATTTGTGGAATAAAGCAGTTGACTCATAGCCAAATTGCATACAATGGGAAAAGTACTCGTGATAGTCCTTGTGCCCATAGCTTTCTTTGTCCTCGATAAATGAGTTTCAGAAAAGCCACTCATTCTTATATTAATTACATAATCAGTGTTTCAAGCTCATGGGCATCGATGCTCACTGTGCCACTCTGTTGCTTTGTGGGTTTCCTAAAGGAATGCTTCATCCAGCTGTGGCTGGGGACTTTGCCTCCTTTGGAAACTGTACCAAACTGCTGCTTGTTCAGTTAAGGGGTCAAGTGCATCTGTCACGCTACATAATACCAAAAAACATCTAAGTGAAAGACAGAAAAAATTTAGTAATAGAAATATACTGCAGAGTTTATTAATTAAAAAAAAATATTTCCTCAGTGCCACCTGTATGTTACTTCCACCCTATTTTGAGAGAAAGTATTTTACTGTAGTAATACCATCTGTAAATATAATTTTTAAAAGTACAGGACATTAAGGAGGATGTTAATTGTAATGCTATTTAGAGAAAACCCCCTCAGTCTTCTCATGTTGAAACCTCCTGCCACTCTCTCAGAATGATCACATACCCAGTAGTTGGACTGCCATCTTGGAAATTTTGCACTATAATTTTGCATCACTTTGAAATACACTGCCAGTCATTCTTAGGGGTAAAAAAAAAAGTATCCTAAGACAACTCTTCAATCCTTACAAAAATTTACTGTAGGATGAGATATTTTACCACTTTCTAATTCAAACTATCATGCTTGATTGCATTGAATTAAAATGGGTTGGGGTGAGTGGGATTGACCGATGGAAAGATCACTCACGTGGAGCCAGTGTACTTTTTTCATATAATCTGTGATTTTTTCCCCTTAAATTGAGGATTTTTTTTTCCCCTTTAATTTTTGGAATAGAGAAGAAAAGTCAATGTGAGATGGAATCTAATACATCATGATATGTTGAGAGAAGACTTCAATGCAAGGAGACAATTCAGACTAGTTCCATAGATGTGGGACCTAGGTTATGCTTTATTTAGTTGAAACATTTTTAATTATACCAAAAGATTAATAGTGAAGGTTTTGAAATAAAAGAAGATAGATTGCAACAAATTTCAATTTTGGCAGGTTTCCATTATTTGAGTTTGAATCTCAAATGCAGAAGGAACTGCTGATGCAGAATTGATTTCTTCTGCCAGTTAACTGTGTCTTACGAGGTTGAAAAATGTCTTTAATGGATATGGTATCCCTGGTTTATGTTGCGTTGTACTAGAACACTGCACATTCCTTTGCCATTTGTGATGAGTTGTGCTCCAGTGAGGTAGGATGATTCTTTCTGTCATTCTTACCCTAAGAAAGCAAATTTTTTCTGGAAGTTGGTAGCTACTTGTGCTACTGAGAGATTTTTCAAAGTCAGATAGGAATTTTTTAAGTGGCATTTATCCTGAGATTCTTCAGCTTCTGTGAATTGTGCACAGAGTTCTTCAAAAATCATCAAACAGTGGGCTCCTGATTTGTCAGACTGTTCTTTTCCTGAAAAATGTAATGTGTATTAAACACTTTGTCACATTCTCCAGAAAGTTTGGAGAAGAAACTCTAATTGTACCTTCTCAGTAGAAGGAATTTGTGACCTGGCACAAATGACCTCACACCGACAGCAAGGAGGCCCAAATACAAAAAGGGGCTAAACTGGCTAGCAGCAGGAATGCCAGAGACAGAGTGGACTCTTGCCATGTATAGAGGTTTCCTTTGATGCTAAAATAAGAAAAAAATCTTCAGCATTGTCTTGTAGTCATCCTGGTATAGGAAAACTCAGGAGCCCAAGTACATGTAGGAAGTCAGATTGGGACATGAACCCACAGGTGGGCTGAGGTGACCCAGGAAACTGCTTTCAGTATTGGTGTTGCTTGATCTACATATTTACCTTTAAACTTGAGAAGCACGGATTTAACAGCTGGACCACTCAGGGGAGTGCATCTCTGTGGAGAAGGATGTGGGGGTGTTGACTGATGAGAAACTCAACATGACTCAACAAGGTGAGTCTGCAACCCAGAAAGAGAGTTGTGTTCTGGGCTGCATCAGAAGGGTAGACAGCCCTCTCACCTTCTACTCTGCTCTTGTCAAATGCTACCTGGAGTGCTGCATCCAGCTCTGGTGCCCCCAGCAGGAACATGGACCTGAGGAGCCGGCCTGGAGGAGGACCAAGAAGATGATCAGGAGAGGCTGGAGCACCTCTGCTACGAAAACAGAGTGAGAGAGAAGGGCTATTCAACCTCGAGAAGTCAAGGCTCCAGGGAACCCTTAGAGCACCTTCTGATACCTAAAGGGGGCTGACAGGAAAGTTGAAGGACTTTTGACAAGGGCATGTAGTGATAGGACAAGGACCAATAGTTTTAAGCTGAAAGAGTGTATACTTAGATGTCTTTACTGTGAGTGTGGTGAAACACTGGAGCAGATTGCCCAGAGAAACTGTGGATGCCCCATCCCTGGAAATGTTCAAGGTCAGGCTGTATGGGGCTTGGAGCAACATAGTCTAGTGGAAGGTGTCCCTGCCCATGGCAGGAAGGTTGGAACTAGGTGATCTGTAAGGTCCCTTCCAACCCAAGACATTATGTGGTTCTATGAAGTGTATATGAGGAAGCTGCTTGTGACACATCTTTGCAGACTCCATGTCAAACCACGCAATTTGGTACAATTCAGTCCAATACATTGTTAATTATTTCTTTCCCTTTCCCTTTCCCTTTCCCTTTCCCTTTCCCTTTCCCTTTCCCTTTCCCTTTCCTTCCCTNNNNCTTTCCCTTTCCCTTTCCCTTTCCCTTTCCCTTTCCCTTTCCCTTTCCCTTTCCCTTTCCTTCCCTATTTTGTTTTTTAGCATAAATATATGATTAATTGACCTTGAGGAGGGTCATCATAAAAACTTCTAAACAAGTTTCCTCAAACTGTTTTTGGTTCAAGTACACATCTCATGGCTAAATCACGTTGTGTGTGCCCTGCTTAAGTGTATTTAGAGCTTTTTATGATCACCAGAACCTGCTTAAGTGCCTCAAAGCTTTATGAGGCAACCTAATTGTTTTATTTGAATATCATCATCACAACTCATTTGCTGCTGGTAGGCTGGCATCTCATCATGAAGTAGATAGTGTTAATTAAGTAGTCATGTCGTAACATTAACATCCTTTATTTAACTGGTAACGATCAGATGGAACAGTAGGCTTCAGCTATATTAAATATCTAATAAAAGACTTGCACATGCATCGTTTACAACATGCAGTATCCAACCTTACAAATTATGTATTTTTTACTTTTTTCTTTCTTTTTTTTTCTTAAGTTATTCTGGCTAAGTAACAGATTTTGCACTGATGATTAAGAAATGTAGCACATTTCATTAATTAGTTGTCTGTCCTGATACTTTAAGTGAAATGTTCTGGTTTGTTTTCAAATGCAAAAATAGATAGTGTTCTGATTTTAACACACATTTATCCCCATTTGTTTCCAAAATTCAAATCGGAATGACTGACAGAATTCACTAAAATGAAGAATTATGTATTTAGTATACTTTGTACTGAACCTTATAAAACCAAAATGTTTTATTGAAGGGAACTAATTCCACAAGGTAATCAGTTCTGTTTATTAGCAGAAGATAAATATCAAGATTAACTGTTCTGAAAGAACAATGTTGATAAAAGCTCATTTTGATATTTTAAATGCATTGTGATACAGTCAGTTAAAGAAGGATTACCCAAGAAAACAAGGAACACTCTTAAAAAAAAAAAAAGTATTGTGCCTGTACTAAAATCAGACAAATGGGAAATACCTCTGCTTTGCTGATGATGCATAGAAAATAAGAAGGAGAAAGCAGAATAACAAGATCAAGAAACCTAAAGCCCAAAGATGTTTGTTTTGATAGACACCTCTGGAAAACTTTGAGATGACACTTTCAGATGAGCCTTCTAATAAAAGTTGTATAAGAAAAATAAACCCTACCCCACTCCAAATTATTTTAAAATAAAATAATATTTAAGAGGTATGGTTGGTCAAGACATTGGTGAGTCCTTCCATTCTTATTTTCTATTCTGTTTTCACTTGTCTTCCTAATATTTGTCCTTATGTTTCTCCTACACAAATCTACAGAGCTAGTAAAGATGCAACAATGTCAATGCAAATAAAGAAGAATTCATCCACACAGATAGAAAATGCTACATACATAGATGATATTTTGTACATTCGTACTAAAATACATTTTTTCTGAAAGGTGTTTAGCTATATTTCCACACAGACAACGGCAAAAAAAGCTTTCTTAGTATCACTTGGAAAAAAAAGTGTTTGAGGTTACAGCTCATGATTGAAACAGAAGCATGCCTTCATCAGCAATTCAAAAGCTAGTTTCACTGGACTTTTCTTAACCACGTGGCATGACATACTTGATTTTACTAATCATTGTCATTTATACTTCTGATAATCAATTTTTACTCTTCACCTGGATGCAGATTTATATCATGAAGTGGGACAACGAAACCATGGTTGAGAAAGATTGTGACAGCATCATTTATATAACAAGCATGATTTTTTTGCCTGGAACTTAATAAATGATTAGATATTTTTTCCAGAATCAGATTATTTTTACTACTTATCAATCTTGTATTGGTTTACAGTGAAAGGATCCACAAACTAAACTCTCCAAATGAGGTCACAAACTTGATAGCAGTAATGACTCTTGCTCTTTTGCAGAAATTTCAGTATGTGGCAACTCTCTTTAGTTGTGGTCACAATTATGATGGATGTAAGTTCATGGGAAGTACCCTGTATTAGACACACAGAATAGTAGCTTGAATTAATCAATCAATTTTGACCATCACATCTTTACTATTCTGCATAAATATGACTCTTTCAAACTTCCTCTTTTTTGGCTCTTCTACAAGACAAGATGCTTTTAAAATTTGTATGTTTTAGACAGCTTCTTATATGATCCTTATACAATTTTGGTGTGTAATTTTCAGAAGCAATACATCACAACGTAATAAAATACAGTAAGAGGTTTTTCTTTTTTTCCTGTAGCTCTGTTTTGACGATGGGAAATCTCTTCAACCCTAGACATCTCATTATAAGAGAGGGATAATTGAACTCTACAATGGTCAGCAAACAGCATGAAATTATCATCAGGATGAAGAAAGTAGCATAGAGGAAAAATTTAAGACGTATAAATATGTATAAAACAGTTATGAGAACATGGGAGAGAAAGTTACAAATCTTGATAGTAGTCAAGTTGTACTGTAAGCACCAGGGGGAGATTATTAGTTTTTGAGCACTCAGAAAATTAAAATATTTGAGTATGAGGAAAGCCTTCTTAATAGTTGAATATATTAATCCATATAACATTTTTCCAAGCAGAATATCAGATACTACTAAAGTTTGACTGGATAAAGCATTAGAAAATTTATTACATTAAATCTTTCTTCTTGTTAAGCATAATTGTGACATATTAGAATTAGGAATTGTCAAAGGCAATGGATTTTTTTAGTACATCCTAGAGTACCTCAGTATTTCCTATTCATAAGTTTGCTAGTGATTCCAACACAGGGAAATTCAGAGAAAAAACAGTGAGAAGAATGCCAGAAGCTCCAAGCCGAAACAGAAATAAGGGATGGAAGGAAAATAAAAACAGAAAATAACTTGGAGGTATGATTTTTTTTTTCCAGGAAATGTACCCAGATATTTTTAATGTTATGAATGTGGTTCTATGGTTGCTGTTGAGTTTGGGCTTTTAACTTTAGAAAAAGCATACATAACATAGAACAATTCAGCATATCAGACTCCTAGGTCCTGTGTTTTCACTTTTGCTACCATTCATCTCACTAGTTTCTTCTGTCAAATTTCTTCAGAAGAAACACAGGGTTTACAGTGATTATCAACTCCTGATGAAATTGAAGTGACACAATCATATAGAAATACGGGGGTGCCTAAATGTTGCAAAAAAATACAGGCAGAGCAGCAAGTAAAGAGTAAATCTACACTCTTTCAGTTTAAAGCCATCCCCTCCTTGTCCTATCACTACATGCCCTTGTAAAAAGTCCTTTATTTCTTAAGGCAGGTTACCTTCGTTTTATCCATGTATTCCAACAGCTGAGTTACTGGGAATATTTAAAATATGATCTTTAACTGAATGAATGAAAAATTCTCAGCAGACCATTTCTATGATGGTTATATGCTGACCTGTAGAAAACATTCAACTGCTCAATATGCTTTGAAGTATATAAATTTTTTCAATAAAAAATTCTAAGCTGTGTATTTTTTCATTTAACTACTCATTTGTTTTTCTTTCCTATTAGTTTTGAAATATATATTTTTGCTTAAAAGTCCATCATATTATCCTTTTTTCTTGTATTTTTTTTTTAATTTTACCAGTTGCAATTAGACTCGCAATATATGAAGGGGATAACAAAGCCATCAATTATTAATTTATGCATACTTTCCAGAATGTATGAATCCTGGAAACATTTGAAGGTATCAAAGATATGCAAAGCTATTTTGTCTTTCCTTTGTGCCTACTAAGAAAAAACAATTACAGTCTTGAAATAAAGATGCTTTCTTTCAGCTTGTTCAGTGTATCTGAAAAACCCTGTGTTCCAGAATCATCCAGCTTTATTTACTGATCAAGAGAATTGCAGTGATCTGGCTGTCATTTTAGTGCCACAAAACCACGTTCTTCTTTACAACTGACACTCCTCAGCCAACTCATAAATTCTGGGATACACTAATGCCCTGCAGTAGTTCAAGGTGCTGAAGTCTGCATTATATCATAGTAGCTGTACTCCAGCTGCAGGATGACTAGAACTTGGGAGAGAAGAAAAGTATGACAAAAAAGAAATACCAGTTCCATTAAGCATTTTGTCAGCAGATGAAAACATGGAATGGGAATGACCAACTTGAAATTAAACACAGCATTTTGACTTAAATATATGGAACATTCCCCTCTAGTTCAGCCTGAAGTAGGTACTTTACTTGTTTCTTAATTTTTTTTTTAATTTAAAATTAAGGGTTACATTTTGCTGTAGATAGATTTTAATGTCTATTAAAAAGCATATAATTTTTTTTTCTTGTAAATTGCAATAAATCTTTAGGCAAACCATTTCAGAATGATACAAACCAACATTGCATAGTACAAATTCCTTCCTGGGTCCTAAATTCATAATTCCATACCTCTCAAGACAGAAACAGAGAGAAACGATCTATTTTGCTAACAGGGAACTGAGGTTGTATTGAACCTGATATTCATTTCCCTATCCCTGCTTTGATGTTAAGGAACTTGAGATGTAGGAAGAGATATTATGATTGAAGACTGAGGAAAAAATGTGGAGTATTTCAGCCTATATTTCTCTTTTTCACTATTTCTCCCTGTCAGTTGTCATGAGTTCTCCTATATTATTCATCAGGTACATTTTCCTTAATCTCCATTTTCTCATCAAAGTCCTTGTCATTATTCTTTGCATTCCTTGCCAGCTTGAAACTCCAGCAATTTATCTTTCCTGTTCCCATCCCTACATACTTGGGCAGCATCCCTACACTCTTCCCAGGCTACGGGTTCCTGTTGCCTCTGACTATGTGTTTTATTCTTACATTCTTACATTTTAGTTTGACCAGGAGGTCCTTACTGAAGCAGTGCTGGCCTCCTACCATCATTGCCGGATTTCTTATATGTGGGAATCAAGAGCTCTTGTGCTTAAAGGATAAAGCTCTTAAAGAGCTGCCAGTTCTGTTCAGCTCTTTTTTTCTTGAGACCAATTTCCCAGGTGTTCTCACTCCTTAAACAAGTAATAAATTGAAAATTCAGTGGTGTGGCAGGTTTTCACCTGGCCCATATACCTAAAATGTGTGAATTCTACCAGGTCATGACCACTTAAACCCAGGCTGCAACCAATCTTAATATCTCTAGTTAGTTCATCTGTATTGATAAGAAACACTCATTCTTCACTTCTGACTGGGTGGTCTGTCATCTGGATTAAGACATTATCCTCAGCATACTACAGGAATTCCCTGGTCTACTTACTGCTTGCTGTGACTCTTTTCCAGCAGATGTCAGGGTGATTGAAGTCTTTCAGCAGAATCGGAGTCTGCAAGCATGATGCTCCCTGTTAACATCTTTCCTTTAGCGAGGTAGCCTGCAGTAAACATCAACCATGAAATTTCCTTAGCTCTCTTGACCCTGAAACTTTACCCAGAAACTGTCCACCCATTCTTCACTCTTATTCAAAGACAGCTCTGTGCAGTCAAAAATTTTCACTACACAGAGGGCAGTCCTTCTAACCCTCCTTCCTGGCCTGTCTTTGAAGGCCAATTCATGACTGAGACCAATATTTTTTTGGTTGTTTTATTAAGTTGAAATAATTTCTTCAAAAGCTTAGCATTAAATCACCTCCAAACTTAAAATTTTGGAGTACTGTCCATGTTAGTCAACAACTTCCAACGCCTTTTGCATTTGGTAATATTTAATACTGTTAGAAAGAGAAGGAATGTATAGTATTTAGTTTGGTTTCCCTAAAAATTAAAAAGCCAATTCTTTTATTGGATGATAACAGTAACTGAGTAGCACTTACATTGTATACACAAATCCAGATAAGATCTTGGATTTCAAAGGCACCTGCATCTAGTTTTTAAACCTGAAAATCTTTGTGGTGTTTATGTTAACAGTGGGGAGTGATCTGATGGATGGGATGTGGTTCCACACTGTGAATGGTGATGTACTATTCTCCAGTTCACTCTGTACTTATTAGTGGGAAAAAAAAAAAAAAAAATCAGTCATAAAAACAGAGAAGCAGTGCTCCTTTCTCTACAGCTGTTTCAGGAAAAAAAAGGGGTCTGAAGCGTTGTGGAAGCCGAAACTGAGACACCACAGAAAACTTAACCAAACTTAATCAGGTTTTATTACCCAAGGTGGCCAAGTAAACAGGAAAGAAACCCGAGAGAGAGACAGAGAAGAGAAAATAAGCCCCCAGGTGCAAACACCCAAATTGCCCAGGTGTCCCCCCTGGAGTTGTCTCACCGACCCCTGGAATGCCCAGACCTCCCTAGCAGTGGCTGCATCCTCAGGGGTCAGCTGGCTCACAGGTGTTGGCGGGCGTCTCCTCCAAGGCAACGTTGTCTTGTCAAGTGAAGCGAGTGAGCTCCAAAACATGAGCCATCTGCCTTTTATCCACGTGGCCAAAATGGTGTTTGCCTGAGCAACGTGGCCAGCGCCGCCCAGGCAAAGGTATTTGGCACTGCCCAGAACTTATCAGATAACTGATACTTCTCTGCACTTGCGTGAGTCTCTCTGCACCTGAGCAGTCCATTGCAGAGGGTCTTCCTTAATTGAGTCTGGGGGTTTACTTCATCCTCCTCCTCCTCTCTTTCTCCTTCAAATGCCCTTGGAGGGCTGTCAGCCAATCATGAGAATTTTGGTTTACACAGAAATCTCTCTCTCAAGGCTATAGACCATCTTTATCAGCCTGTTTTCCCATAACTTGGCATGAGAAAAGCTAGCTTCTCACAGGTGGCTGGGCCAAACACAGACCGAAAATACCCACATAGAATGCTACCCGAACAAAACAGTATACGGAATACCCTTTCTCTACAGCACTGAAATTTTCTTCAGAGTCCTTCCTTACTTCCTGTCTTCCCACCTTCCTTCCTGTCTCCGTCCCTCTCTGCCTCCTTGCATCCCTCCCTCTCTTCCTTTCTTGCTGTTTTTCTGCCCTTCTCTTTCCTTTTCTTTCAGTCTTTCTTCATTTATCTCTTTCTTTTCTTTATTGCTCCTTTGAGTTATAGCTCAGCTTAGATGTGTCCTGCTGTAGGTGTGACTGAACAGTCCAGCAACTATTTTAGATCTGACTAAAACCAAAATTAGGCATTGACTTTACTCAGAACTCACCTAAATGATGTAAGTAAGACAGAACAATTTAGAAAATATATTGATGGCTGTCATAGTTGTATAAAACACAGTCAGAAAAAAAAAAAAGAAAGAAAACTATATATTCTATTTATTTATTTATTTCAAAGAATAAAATGTATTAGGGAACTACTGAGTAGAAAGTTTCACTTCAGGTTCTACTTTTACCTGAGAAGTTTCAAATCTACTTCTTCACAAGATAATTTAGCCACAAGTCCATAACCTGTTGGACAGGGGTATGGTCCATCATGGTAGGTCAGGAACTGTCCTATCAGGACAACTGTCAGGAAGGAATTCAACATTCCTAAGGTGGGGAGAAAGGAAGAGAGAGGATGTGATGAGATAGAATTGACTTGATTCCTGACAGATACAGTATTTTTCCTGATAAATTTTGACCTGATCTAACAGGCTTGAATTTAGGCTAACATTGCCATCTCCTTGAAAAATGTTTTCATATTAAATTGCAAATTATATTATTAAAAAATCCAATAAGGGGCTTATACTCCATTAGACTTAAGAAATTTTTTCCTGATCTTTACTGAACACACATATAAACTTCTCATGCTATTCCATCTCCATGGGTAAGTTTTTCAGGTTTGCTTAGCTCCTGACATAGATATTTTGACCTATTCATGAACCCTGTCCAATAAAATCCAGTTTTTTTTCCCGAGTACCTCCTTTTTGTCGGAGTAGAAAAATGGAGATAAACCACTCAAGATATTGTCCTAACTTAATCAGCTTATGCTTATTTGTTCCCAACTGCTGGGTTATTCCTCTCGTATGAGGCTTGTGATGCTGCTGACAAGGAAGCTCTTTAATATCCCCAGACAAGTAGTCCACTTCTGAAGCTTAACTGATGAATTACTAAAAGCATCAGCAGAATTACAAGTACCTGAAAAAAGGTAACCCTTTGCTTGCGAGTTGTAGAAATTAATCTGTATTTATTGCTGCCTATAACATCAGTTATAATTTATTTACCTCTAAACCTGCTAGCATAAAAAGAATAATTACTTACATAGATCTAATTGTTTATGAATTTCTGAAAAGGAGTGGGAAGGAATAATATTTTTTTCTTAGGGTATTGATTTTCCTAATTACCACTAGTGTAAACATGGAGCAGAAGACTGATATTTTGCCAATCATGAATATTGGGTTAATTTTTGGAGATGCTTTTAAACGGTATGATAGATTGACCTGTGGCCCATCATCTAAGTGAGAGGGAGTGATAACAAAATTTATTCAATTATTTAGTTTCTTGATACGCTCTCTGGGACTGACATATAACAAAGGTTACATAAAGAGAAAGAGTAGCAGAATTTATTTCTTTGTTAAGCAAAATTAGTTTGATATGATTATCATTTCAGGGTCTTTTTGTTCCCAACTTGCCTAAATATAGTTAGAGATTTAATTGGTGAGTAAAACAATGGCATAATTTAATTTAAATTTTAATCTAGAAAAAAGCTGTGTGAGTATATTGCATGCATAACAAGTAGTGTTACTTCCAAATAACTGGAGGCCCAGGATTTTGCATTGTGGGACTGATTTTTATTTGTTTCAAAAATTGTTAAGCAAAAGGAGGATGGGGATTTTCCAACAGAAAGTTTAGCGAAGGAAAGAAAAAGGCTTGATTAGTTTATACTCTTTACCTTATCAACAGTTATGCCGAACTTCCTTTCTAAAAATACTTAAGGCTCTGTACCTTAAAGCAGAAATCTGAAACTGGCACAGAAGTGCGAGGTCCATTTTTTATTCTTACAATGAGTCCACCCTTATGTGCTCTATTCAGAAAAAAAGAAAACCACCAACGAAAAAGCAAAAACAAAAAACACCAACCCCCCAAAAACCCAAAACAACCAAAAAGAAACCAAACAATAAAACAACAAACAAACAAACACACACACCCCAATCAAAACATCTTACATATATTAAAGCTCAAACCTCTTTAGATACCTTCTTTTGAGGTATTTTGTATTTGGACTAAGCATGTTCCATTCCAAAGCACCATTGAACTAAGCAACACAGAGCTCATGCCTCCTAACAACAGAAGTGCTCCTGGCACATGGAACATTGTATGCTTTCTGAATACGCAAATGGACACTTTGTTTTTGCCCATCCATCTCCTTTATTTTTGTCGTGGTGTTAACACAAACATGAGAAAAAAAATCTGCTAGGAAGATTCTTTCTTTAAGAAGGCAAATGTGACAAGTATAGATCTGAAAGCAAAGTGACCAGGACACTACTTCTGCTGTAGATATGCCTTGAATCAACATGTTTGAATTCTGTTCACCTACACCAGAGTTAAAAAAAAAATAAAAAATTACATTACTTTCCTGTAGTCTGCAAGGGTTAGAACAGAAAAGAGCATAATGCAAGCCCAAAAGATGATGGAAATAAGTCATGGGTCTTTAAAAAGGTATATATTTTCAAAAGCCTGTGTCTGTTTCAGCTCACATTTTATCACCTGTGTAGATTTATCCTCTTCTTTTTCAGAGCTAATAACATCAGTGAGCCATTATAAAAATATTTTCAAACTCAAATTATATTGAGGCAGAATCTACATCAGATCTTATCAACACAAATCAAAAATCATAGTAATGACTGCATTTGATAGAAAGGAATCACTTCTAAAAACAGCCTATCCATGAAGACAGACTCTAATAATAGTACAGGCACAAAGAATTCAGAGGTAGTTGAAGGCTAAGAGGATTTTTTGGTCTCACCTAAACATATGTATATCATTAAAGCTTCTATTTACATTAAATATGCTGATACTTTTAAAGTAAGAGTTGGGATGAAAAGTGTGCAGGAATCATGTTCTTTTCTGGATGCTGTTAATTTTGGTTTTGATTCCTCAGAGTTTGCCAAGTAACTCAAACGGGTGGTATGGGAGCACAGAGGTAGAAAAAAGCAAGCTGACATGAAGGAAAAAATGAAAAAGGTTTTCTTGGACTTAGCATAATTACAGGCTTCTTCTTATGCTGTTTGACCACACCCTGAGCAGGGAATAGCCAACTGAAATCTCCAAACAGGAAAACTAAATTCTCTAGGAAAGGTAACAAGTAAGTGAATTACTTCAGGTGTTCAGACAACCTCATGGCCAGTACTGAAGTTGTTGTTTATTCTTCTAGCAAGTATTATGCACTCATGTAACATTTCTGTAAAAAATACAGCAGTACTTATCAGTTATTTTCCTTCAAACAGTATTTTCAAAAGTCATAGGTGGTTTTACAGGCAAATTAATATATATGAAAAATAGTCTGTCCATCTGAGTAGAGATTGAAAATATATTCTTGCTTAGCAAAAGAAAATTATTAACTGAGTAGATATGGAAATTGAATATACACTGAAGCAGAAGCACTAGAGACATTGAAAAGAGTATGGACTGATAAAGTTGGTTTTATTTATTGCTGCATTCATTTTCTAAAACAACAACAACATAAAAAGAAGATGACACTGATAATATCTTTAATAAGGGCACAATTGCAATAGATTTTCATTAGGTTTTCATTAGCTATATGTTCATTTCCAGTGCTACCATAGAAAGGTGCTTCCTTTGAAATAAGTCTGTCTCAGAGAAAATATTACATACTTTTCTTTGATAAGGTCTTTCATTCACAGATTTTGGTGGTTTTTATTGTGTTTGGTTTTTTTTTCCCAAATCTTGAAGAAAGCATAAAACTGTCAAAGGGTGTGTCACTTTGGCAGAATGCAACAACAGGAGCAATAGGTTTTAAAATGCAATCCTAACCCATCTGGTTATGTGAGGTAATTTAAAAGTTGCATTAAATTTTTATTAACATTGTGACTAATGACTCAGTATTAACAGCCTAACTAGCAAGTTTATGTGTTTTAGCAGATTTTTATCAGAGCATTTAAAGCAACCCCAGTCTAGTGTTTCTGTAACAAATCTCAACAACTACAGATTCATTCTACCTCAGATTGATTATGATTCTTTCCTTCCTAGTGCCCCAGGATTACACTTGTATTATATAACTACATATTTGTCTTATTGTGATATCTCATTTTATACCAATAAGCAACTTTAACTTCTTTCCTCATGTCAAGTGGAGGGTATTTTTTGTTTGTTTGTTTTCTTTTTTGGTTTTTTTTCTTTTTTGGTTTTTTTTTGTTTGTTTCATGGGTTGATTTTGCAGCGGGTGGGTTTAAGGTGGGGATTGGTTTATTTTGTTTGGTTGGCTGGGGTTTTTTTGTTGTTTTTTGTTTGGTTGGTTTTTTGGTTGGTTGGTTGGTTGGTTTGGTTCGGGATTTTTTATTTGGTTGGTTGGTTTTGTTTGGGTTTTTATGTGTTTTTTGTTGCTTTGTTTTGTTTTGTTTGTTTGTTTTTTAAATAAAGAGTTCAAGGAAGTTCAGCAGTTCAAAGAACTGATTCCAGAATCTGATGTTTAGTAAAGCACTTGGAGATCTTAGTGGAATTGATAACATTTAAGTCTGAAGTAAAAATTCATTATAGCTTTATACCTTGCCCCTGGATGCTTCTCAAGTGTAAAGGTTAAGTTTTCAACCCAAGTGAATTGAATATTTTTTACCATTTTATTTCCCTACCAAACTGTATAATTACCACTCTTTCATCTGGATATATCTATGGTCATTTATTTATTATATCTATCAGGTAGTAGGAAACTAATCACATTAGACAGACCAAGTGATAAACATATGAAAATTATTTTGCTACTTTTAAGCCAGAGTGAAAATCCAACACATCAGGAATACATGGCTGCTAGAAAAGATTACTGATCAGAGCCAACTAATAGGAGATGTAAGAGTTGCTGTAGTCTGAGGTTGGGGAAATGACCAAACATGAGGTTAAAATGGCTAAAGAATGTCCACTTTTGAAGTTTGTAGTTGTTTGTGCATGAAAGTTCAAATTCCTTCAAGTAATGTCTAAGTTTTTTTGGGTTTTTTTAGTCTGAAAATGATATGCTTCTCAGAGGTCCATCGCTGAGGAAAGGCAAAGAGAAGTCTGTTTAAGGCTACCTCTTTCTGGTGTGGCAGATATTAATTCTCATTAGCTGCATTTCATGCTGTCATTTGGGAAATATTAGAGCACTTTGAAGACCTGAAAGTACCTGTCATTTAGTTGGCAGCAAAGAATGCTCCTTTTCCAGTTCCACTGCCTGATACTGGTACATTGTGTATGCTCAGTCCATTTATATCACTCTGAGACAAGTATATGGCATTTGAACTAAAGTGAAAGTGTGACTATGTTTAGGGAGGGAAGAAAAATATAGGCATCTGCATAAGCTTAAGATAGGAGTTAGTTTCTCCCTTGAGGTTACAAGAAAGTTGCCCTTGTCTTAACTCCACAGATGCTCAAGGGCCTGGGATCGTTTCTAAATGAATTATTAGTCTGACTTACTATACCAGTGGGGCAAATCCTAAACTCATTTATTTTCTTCTGCTGACATCTGTGGCAATTTTGCACACAGAATGAATATAGAACATACCTCTTAGACTTTCACTCCACAATAGGCATCAGGATCCAGGAGCTGAAATGCTGTTTCTAATTTTAATGGAAGGTTGTATGTGGAATGAATAGAAAACATTGTCCTACAGTTTTACAGGTTAATTTCTTGCTAGCCTTTTTGCAGATATACAAGATATTTTGATTTTGGTTTTATGAGAAAAAAAACACGTATCTTTCTATTAGAGCAATAAGTACATCTTCTCTGTAATGAACAGAATCTCTGATTTTAGTAGGCATATTGAGCAGTCATGGTCCACTTGCTATAAAAGGTTTTTAAAATGCTTTTTAAAATCTCTCTATAAAAGGATGTATTATCTTTAAATTGTACAGACTAAATGAAGGAACAATGTAAAATGCTACAGAAATGTATAATCATAAAAGAACATACAAACCCCATGCTTTTCTCATAATCAGTTGAATAACATGTTTATTAGCAATTACAAAACATTCTAGAGCATATCAATTTGTAGCGTATGTATTGTTATTCATACAAAAAGAAAGCAAGAAAGTGAAATAGGAACTTTGGAGCATAAAATATTTCTGTTTGCATCATTTAATATATTGGCTCTTGATTGTACTATTTAATGCAGTGCCTAAAATCCTGTTACTGAATTGCCATAAGATCATCTTCTGTGTCCTATTACTGACATTACTGTAGTATCATGACCTTGTTGGTTTTGGTACTCTAGTTGTAGTTCTCAAGTGGTTTATCACATAATTTTTTGTCTATCATTGTAGATAATTTTAATGAGTTTTGGGGGTTTTTCTAAGTGTTTACTTCCATAGTGGAGAACCAGACAAAATGTGAAATTCACTAAATTTTCCATTTTTCAATGCAAATTATCCTCTGGAAGACAGTGCAGTACAGTAGAAACCACAGTAGAAACCATCTGTGGAACTATTTAATAAGATTTTCCTCTTTCTATAGTTGAGAAGACCTAGTATAACCAACAACTGACAGTCATTCAAGGCTCTGTAACAGTATATACTGCAACATAGTATATACTGTTATATATATACATATATATATAATACCTACATAATATTGTAGGTATTAAAATATCTCTTAAGGAGTTTGGTAATTCCCACAAATAAATTGCCACATTTTTGTTAAAAGCTTTTTCAGGTTACTGATTTGAATTCTAAAACCATTTGGTAAATACTGGGGATCAAAAAAAAAAGAAAAAGGGAAAACCCATGGTACAAAATAGTTGCCTAAAACCTAACTCCAGCCTGTTGAATATTAGAAATTTCTTTTTTCAGCTCTAAGTCCGAAAAGGTATGGTGGTTTGAAAATAAAGCATACGTCTCCATAAAACTAAAATATTACTTATATTTTTATAATGGAAAAATAGAACATTTTGACTTTATGGGCTTAAAGTGAGTGTGTTGGGGGGGGGGAGGGGCGGAACCCCAAAAAACAGATCAGAAACCCATACTAGTGTTTTTGAACCTTGGAAAAGCCCTGAAACATTTACTTATTGCGCTTAGAAATACATTTATATTTAAAATTTTTTAAAGCTTTTTTATTTCCTATGTTGCTTGTAGTTAGAATAAAGAACTTATTTTTGTTCTTTTGTCCTGCAGGCTTATGCCGTAATTCATGGATATGATCACAATAAGTTAGAGTGATAGTCACTGCCAAAGAGCAAATAAAATAACTATTTTATAACTAAAATGTCAGACACAAAATAGCAGTACTTTTGCTAAAAAAATCTCAGATTAAGCAGTGTGAAAACTTACAGAATTAATTAGATTGGAAAAGATCCCTGAGATCATCAGGTCCAACCTATGACCCAACACCATCTTGTCAACCAGACTGAGTGACACATCTAGTCTTTTCTTAAACACCTCCAGGGATGGTGACTCCATTCTAAGGTCTAATCACCCTTTCTGTAAAGAAATTTTTCCTGATGTCCAACCTAAAACTTCACTGGTGCAGCTTGAGGCCTCCTGGCCTCTCATTCTATTGTTGGTTGCCTGGGAGAAGAGACCGTCCCCCACTTGACTACAGCCTCCTTTCAGGGAGTTTTAGAGACAGATAAGGTCTCCCCTGAGCCTCCTCCTCTCCAAGCTAAATTACCCCAGCCCATCAGCTGCTCCTCACAGGACTTGTGCTTAAAACCCTTCACCAGCTTCATTGCCCTTCTCTGGACTTACTCCATCACCTCAATGTCCTTCCTGAATGGAGGAGCCCAGAACTGGACACAGCACTCAAAGTGAGGCCTCACCAGTGCCCAGTACAGGGGAAAAAATCACTTCCCTGGTTCTGCTGGCCACACTATTGCTGATACAGGCCAGGATGTCATTTGCCTTCTTGGCCACCTGGGCTCACACTGCTGGCTCCTGTTCAGCACAACCAGGTCCTTTTCCTCTGATCCAACCACTCTGTTCCAGGTCTGTAGTGCCGCAGGAGGTTGTTGCGACACCCTGTGCTGTAGGACTCAGCACCTGTTGAGCCTTATACAGTTGTTCCTAGTTCATTGTTCCAGACTGTCCAGATTCCTCTGCAAAACCTTTCTACCCTCCAGCCAACTTGGTGTAGTCCACAATTTTACTGAGGGTACACTCGACCCCTTCATCCAGATCATCAGTAAANCAGACTGAGTGACACATCTAGTCTTTTCTTAAACACCTCCAGGGATGGTGACTCCATTCTAAGGTCTAATCACCCTTTCTGTAAAGAAATTTTTCCTGATGTCCAACCTAAAACTTCACTGGTGCAGCTTGAGGCCTCCTGGCCTCTCATTCTATTGTTGGTTGCCTGGGAGAAGAGACCGTCCCCCACTTGACTACAGCCTCCTTTCAGGGAGTTTTAGAGACAGATAAGGTCTCCCCTGAGCCTCCTCCTCTCCAAGCTAAAAAGGCTGGGCCCAACACTGATCCTCAGATGACACCACTGGTGACTGAATACCAGTTGGATGCAGCACCATTTGCCACTACTCCAGACCTGGCCATCCACCCAGTTCTGAACCCAAGAGCATGCACCTGTCCAAGCCATGGGCTGACAGCTTTTCCAGGAGAATGTTGTGAGAGGTAATGTCAAAGGCTTTGCTGAAGTCCAGGGAAACTACATCCACAGGGTTTTCCTTCTCCACTGGGCTGTTCATTTGGTCATAAAAGGAGATCAGGTTAGTCAGGTAGGATCCACCTTTTGCTAAATTCATGCTTGCTTGTCCTGTATGTGCTGTGTGACCACACTCAAGATGATCTGCTCCAAAACCTTGCCAGGCACCAAGACCAGGCTGACAGGTCTTGGATTCCCCTTCTGGCTCTTCTTGTGGATGGGCATCACACTGGCACCTCCAGTCACCCGGGATCTCCCTCATTAGCCAGCACTGTTTGTAAATGATGGTGAGTGGCTTAGTAAGCTCACCAGCCAGCTCCCTCAGTACCCTTAGATGAATTCCATCTGATCCCTTAGACTTGTGAGCATTTAAGTGGGACAGAGAGTCGCTGACTGGTCACTAACTACCTCCTTCTGGATTGCAGGGGATCTGTTCTGCTCCCTCTCCCTTTCTATCACCTCAGGGGACCAGTTGTCCTGAGGATAGCAGGTCTTACTGCTGAAGACTGAGGCAAACAAGACATTAGTACCTCAGCCTTTTCCTCATCTTTGGTGACTGTATTCCCTGTGCATCCAATAAAGAATGGTTTTCCTTAGCCCTGCTTTTGTTATCAAAGTATTTATAACAACACTTTTTATTCTTTTTTTACAAAAGTAATCAAAGTTCTAACTGAGCTTTTGCCTTTGCAATTTTCTCTCTACATGACCTAATGGCATCCTTAAAAACTTCCTGAGTAGCCTGTCCATTTTCCCAAAGGTCGTACACCCTCCTGAGAAACCTGCTCAACCAGTCTGGTCTTCTTCCTTGCCAGCTTGTCTTTCATAGAGACAGTTTTCTGCTCCTGTGCTGTCAAGATTCCAGCCTTTCAGGACTCTATTTCTAAGGGCTGCTTCTCAAAGTATTCTCAAAACCAGTGTGTTGAATAGGCCAAAGTACACCTTTCAGTAACCTGGGGTAGAGGTTTTGTTGACTCCACTCCTTACTTCACCAAGCATTGAAAATTGTATGATCTCCTGGTAGCAGTGCTCAAGATGGCTTTCAATCACCACATCTCCCACCAGCCCTTCTCTGTTTGTAAACAGCAGATCTAGTGTGGCACTACTCCTGTTCATTCACCAGCTGTTACAGGAAGTTCTATTCCACACACTCCAAGAACCTCCTAGACTGCCTCCTCTCTGCTGTCTTGGGTTTCCAGGAGATATCTAGCAAGTTAAAGTGTCCCACGAGAACAGGAGCCAGTGAAAGTGAAACATCCCTCAGCCTCTTAAAGAGAGGTTCATTCAGCTCTTCCTCCTGGATGGGTGGTCTCAAACAGGCTTCCACCAGGATATCTGCCTTATCAGCCTTCCCCCTGATCCGCTACCCATAGGCACTCAACCTTATCGTCACTATCCTTGATCTCTATACAGTCAAAACCATCCCTAATGTACAGAGGTACCCCACAGCCTCTCCTTCCTTGCCATCCCTTCTGAAGAGTCATGCATCCCCTTAGTGAAGGCAGAGGAAGTTTACTTATGTCACAGTAAAGACATTTGGGGAAACTTCGCAGTATTTCAATCCCCTTAAATCAGTGCTTCATGTAAGGTAACGTAGGAGAAAGAAAAAAAGCCTGAAGAAAGTTTTGACTGTTTCTTCAACTATAATGCCATAGTTAATGTAGACTTTAAATCTCAGGACTTCCATTAAACAGTCCATTTTACCTCTGTGTTTTTTGTTGTTCATTATACCTATGCTGAAATAAACCTTGTGAGTTGAAATTAATTTTAGTCTCTCTATGGAAAAGAAGTCGTTATCAATTATTCAGGTATTATTCCTATGCATTAATTTAAGACTGAAATATGTGATTTATTTATGATTAGATCTCTCTAGGTATTTTAAAGGAAAGCGTAGCTGACAATCTAAGTCTAAATGTGAATTCATATTGACACTTCTACATCAAAGGAATTTATGGCTATATTTCTACCTAAAAGCCACCATTATAGTCCACTTCTGATCTGACACAGAATGTGTTTTTTTTAAATACAGAAATCTGGAAATATAAAATACAAAATATTACCATGTAACGGATTTTAAAACATGCATACATATGAAGTTATCCCTGGACTGAGACAAGTCTTTTGATAAGTTATATTGATTAAAAATCATGTATACCAGCAGTCATCTAATGAATGTATACTGTTCATTTTAGATTATACCCAAATTCAGGTAAGGCTTTATAAATGTACATGCAAAGAACTTCCACAAATTATTATCTCATAACCATAAAATCTTTTAATGGAAAATTTCTCTGAAACACCATTTCCCTCTAATTTAGTCTCAGGAAGAAAATTGTTGCCATATTTCTCATGCTCTGAATTCAGTGCAAGGCAGGAAAGAAACTTAAGACAAGCAAAAGTGTGTAGGTCAGAAATGGAGACAAACAGAGGAAAGGGGGAAAAATATGCATACAGCTTTCTACTATATTTCAAAATTATTTATATAGGCCAATTCTGCTTCTAAGAGGAAACTATAGGGAAAGTCCATATTTTAGTTTCTCCTTCCTCTCATATCTGTCTAATAATTAATAATTAATGTAGTAACCCAGTGTCTCACCATGGGTTTTCCCACATGTGTTCTCAATGCGAATTGACCTCTTTGATCATCAGATATGGAAATGTCACTCCTCAGTGGTCAAGTAGGGCAAAAAGCTCATATTGTTGGGTTTTCCCAGTGCTTATTGACAAAGCAGACTGCATGCAACACTCATACACCTCAAACATTTTGTGACACATCACCATATCTTTTACTCAGTCCATCAGTTCAATCTACTGTACTGTTACTTGCCCTCTAGTATGCCTTTTGAGAGCTTAAAGCCACTTTCACAGACATCATTCTCTTTTCTCTGGATAGGCAGAGTTGAGCTCAGCCTAAGGAAGATGTTTTCACTACACTTACTAGACCCATTATATTTATAACTTTGTTTGATGGTTTCATTCTTAACTCATCAATCTGTCTCATATTTAAAACAATGACCTGCTCTCCTGTACCAATTAGAAAGTTTAAACTTCTTCACTGTGGACCAACAGGAACATGTATATAAAGTTTCTTATCAGTGGATCATTGGCAAAAATTCACCACACAGATTGGGCGGCCAATACCCCAGACCTCAGCTTCTAGCATTTCATTTCTTTCGGGTCCACTCACAAAGATTCAAAGGGTTAATATCACCATTTTCAGTGTAAGAAGTTATCTTTGTGCCTTTGTGCCCTTATCTTCACCTCCAACAGTTCTACCAGTTGCAGAATGTAATCTGTGGATTGCCCAGGTAACACTACTTATGTTCCTGGGGCTAGTGCCCCTTGACAAAGCTCATTCCTTCCTGTGGGTTGGACTCGATTAGGTCCACCCTGCTGGAGGGCAAGGGATCAGGCTGTTTGGGAGAGGCAGAACATTTGGGGTGAGGTTTCCAACTGCTCTATCAAAGTCTCTTATTCCTGCTGGCACCACAACCCTCATTAATTCACTCCATCTCAAACCCATGTGTAACTGTGTTGTGTAGCTTCTTTCCCTGGGTTAGTATATGTGTGGTCAGCCTTTATGATTTATTGAGTATGTTCTACGGTCCTTTGAATCCTATCCCTAAGGAATTGAACATATATTTTCAACATGTATAGTAACTTTCTACAAACAGGTTTAAGGTTGTTAGGGTCCATCAGCTCAACCTTTGGCACACCCTGTTATCCTCTGTTATACATTGCTGTGACACAAGCAGCCTTTTGCACCCTTTTGCTAGCTCAAATAATCCTCTCACTGTAACAGCAACAGTCTCTTCTCTTTCCTGGGATTCACAATTGCAGTCCAATGCTATTGATTCCTGTTGCCCGTCACTCAGAAACACTCTGAACTCCAGAATTCAGTCATTTCTTCATTACTTAAAATCATCCAAACCACTGACATCATAGAAACTCCCCATGAATACTCAGTTTTTGTTTCTGTTAACAGGACAATTTAGCTTGTAGTTCACCAAGTTCTGGTCCTGTTCATGGGATCATAGGGAGGTAACTGCCTTGGAGACTTATGTATCCTGATTTCTTAATAAGGATGGTATTTCTCTGTCTTCCAGTTTGTCTCCTTCCTCTGAACCATTTGAGAAAAAACTTTCCCAAATGTTCCCAACCCAGATCTTGGGATCTGCTCCCATGATTAGTGTTTTACTTGGACAAAGCAGTGGTTTGTGGTTTTTAGTTTGTTTTGGGGTTTTTGTTCTTGGATTTTTATTTTTGTTTTTTGTTCTCTTTGCTTGGTTGTTTTTTGTTGTTGTTGTTGCTGTTATTTTTTGGTTTTTTTTTTTTTTAAGGGAGGCGTGGTATTTGGGTTTTTTTGCCTGTGGTATCATGATTTCAGTTTTTTGTTCTAATAGATGTATCTTCTCCCTTTCTGTTTTCAATTCACCTTTTAAGACATTTATCTTTTCTGTTTCCTTAAGTTCTTCTATGCTTGGATTAACATGCAGTCATGTTAATGTGCTTCTTTGCCCATTTAAGTCCTAGGGTAAAAGGAGTACAGCTGTGCATCCATAGAAATTCTTCTGTCGACATTCTGCTGACTAAGCCAATTAAAATGTCATGGAGGTTTATAAAATTGAGACAAATAATATATTCAAATGAGATCTATTTATAAATCAGTTAACCAAATAAAACAATTAACCTAATTAGATCTCCATCAACATTGGACTACAGATTCATGATATCAAATGTAATTGGTACTACATGACTGACTTAAAAAGTCTTAAGATTTTAGGAGGGTACCCAAGTGTGAATAATGGCTTACACAATAATGTAAGAACTGTAACTCCTTCCCTATCAAAGGGGAAGTCCCAACTTCAAACTGATGCTTCAAAGGCTGACTCAACTGATCCCTATGGCAGGGCTCCACTTATGTCTTATCCAAAGCTGGTTTGTGGTCAAATATGATGATGTTATCCCTCATGGGGTGGGTGGTCTTACCCTCTGCTAGACAAGAGCCACCCTGCAGATATGTTGGCTGTCAGCCTGCACAGGGGCTGGTCAGTGTTACGTGACTGAAACCAGCCACTACATGAGTGAGGTCAGTCACAGGTCACTAGCTGGGGGTCCTGAATCCCTGCTGGGTTGAGTGCACCCACCAAACAGGTGCTGGTCCACAGCAGGCCCCACATCTGTCTTCAGTGTTCCTGAGCAGCCAGGAAGGCAAACCCCATCCTGGGGTGCATCACGCACAGCACATCCAGAGGGTCAGCAGAGAGGATTATCCCACTGGGCCCCATGGTTTAAGAGTATTGAATCCATCCAACAGAGGACAACAAACACTGGAAGGACTCATAGACATGCCCTGTGAGGAGCACCTGAAAGGGAGGAAGAAAACAGGAGAAACTTCAGTGTTACAGAGTTTGTCTTCTCACGCAACCATTCAGAATGACGGAGTACACCTGCCTGCACAAGGGATATTTCGCTTTGTTTGCATACATGGCTTTTGCTTTACCTATTAAATCATCTATATCACAACCCACAAGTTTTCTCACTTTTACTTGTCTGATTCTCTTCCCAGCTTCTCTGAGACAGTGAGTGAGTAGCTGCCTTCTGCACTTAAGCCACAATCCCCCAAACCACTCCCCAAAATAATTAGAATAAGAAGATATCAAAGTAGCTTTCCATGAAATAAAAAGAAAACATTTAAAAACATTTTAAAAAAGGAAAAAAAAAAGAAATTCTGGTGGCTATAAGGGAAACTGTAATGTGTGAAAGGCTCTGAATTCTAATATAAAGTGCATTAAGGTGCTATTTTTATTTCCTTAATGAAAAAGCTCAGAAAAAGCAATTTACCCAATTTTAAAAGTAGATAAGTCTCAGGAAGTCTGTATAATTGACTGTGTTTCTAATTTCTTACTGTTGTGTCCAAGGAAATGAAATTTAATTTCATCCCCTACTTGTAAAATAGTTGTCAGATTCTCTGCTACAGAGGGGCAGAGTGTTTCCAGCACTGATGGATGAATAAAACTTGACCCTATAATTAAATTTTTATACCTTTTCTAACAGAATATTCCAAAATATATATGTGATTGAGGATTTTGAAGGCAAAAATATAAACCCCACTTTAAATAACCTACCACCTGTAGATTTATATGTAGTGAATAAGTTTTCAGGTCAAATATAAACATTGATAATGGCATATGATGTGCTGAACAACCTCCTGTAATAGAAGGTATTGGGCAATGACAATAATAAGTATTGATATCAATTCTATCTGAAATGACTTGTCATGTATATGTGTTGGAAATGAGATAGCATGTGCAGTTTCAATCTTTTCCAAAGAAGTATGATATCAAAGTAGCTGAAGGGTGTAAAAAACCCTCCAGAAACCAAAAACAAACCACAGCATGAAGAGATTGCAGACTGGATTTTGCTTTAACTCTACCTTTGAGACATCTTGTGATTCAAATATATTCTAGTTCAGGAATCCAGGAGTTTCCTGTCAGATTAATCAATGCTTTCCATTTTCTTTATGACCCCCTCCACTTTCTTTTCTTTTCTTTTCTTTTCTTTTCTTTTCTTTTCTTTTCTTTTCTTTTTTCTTTTTTCTCTCCTCTCCTCTCCTCTCCTCTCCTCTCCTCTCCTCTCTTCTTTTTCTTTTCTTCATTTTTTTTTTAACAAGGCCTTTTATGATTGAGTTGCCCTGTGCTTCCCAGGCAGAGTGCTTCACTGCATCTTCTCTCATGCATTAGTCCCATTAGCTGGTTCTGTAATGTGAATTATGTGTCCAGAAAGAGAATGAAGAAAATTACTTCTTTTGTGAGCTATTACCCAGCTAACATCACTGGGAATGCTGTTCACATTATAACTCATAAGATGTATTCTACTGCATCACTTAGACCTTTCTGATGTTAGTTCACTAAATAGCTCACCTTGGGCCAAATTAGTAACTGGTATAATCAATGAGACTAGATTTGATTTCAAAAATCTCACACTGCTGTGATCTCACGCCCTCTCTTTCTCTCTCTCTGTATATAATATGCAAACACATATTGGTCTTTGTATGTACACACACATACATTTCTATGAAAAAGAATGCTGTATTTTAGTTAGTTGCAATAGAGCATTATAATTCTTTTGGTAGTCTTTTTGAATGGTTTCATTTTTATTCAGTGTAATGCATATTATACTTGCAAATTCATCCATCCCAGAGCCACATGTAATTTGTTACAGAATACACTAGCCTCCAGCAGAAGATATGGGGAAAGGTTAGAAAAATACTCCATCTGCTTTTTAACAAAGCTCTATATCAGCAAGGAAGAGAAAAAGAGCAATTCTTTCTTTGCTCTAAAGAAAAGAGTATTAGGATAATAGAAAGATCCAAATACGACTAATTAAATATGGATTATTCATCATTCTCCCATGCAACAGGGCACTCAGAACATGAGATGTTTTAGGATGACTAAAAGCTGAATTCTTCTCCCCAAGGGGCTTAATGAAAGTGATGACACCCACCTCTCTTAGTCTGCTCCTACCTTGCCACCTTTGCAAAAAGGGTTAGACAGAGCAATGTAGCAAAGAGCACAAATGTAAACAGTTAACCTGAAGCAATTTCATGGCACAGGGCTTCAATACCTTAGGTATTTTTTATGATTAATACTAAGTTCAACATTAAATTAATTAACAACACTTTAATGATCATATTTGGTCTTTCAAGGGATTTTTTTTTTCACAACATAAACCCTTCAATATCTTCAGACCATTTTACAATGTTTTACATTAAGGTTTGTCACAGACACATTTAAACATAGGATATGCTATTAATGTAAAAAGTAGGTAGTGAGCTTACTAGTAGCATTTAACACAATAATATGGTTTTAAAAAATCACTGGATACATTATTTAGGAATATTTAGATAATATTAATGTATAGATAATATTAATTATAAAAGCTTACTTGTGCTATTTGTTAGGTACATATCACAATGATCAATACTAATAGAACTTGCACAGAGTCTGGCATGGGAGAACTGTGGAGCCTGTTACAACACAGCTCTGGTGTTCAGAATGAACCTCTGCTCACAGAACACCGACCTTTAAAAGTACTGAAATAAGGTTAGTTTCAAATATCACAGTGATTGGTGATGAGAACTGGGATAAACTGCCTATGCATCTTCCTTATAATTATTTTTGACTAGCTAGATCTTTGCAGTTTCTCCCAAGAAATAGGTGGCTATTTTATCAGTGAGTCCCTGACTGATGCAAGTTCTCAGCTTGTCAGTTGTTATCCACAAGTACTCAAGTTATTTTGTTGAAGAGTTTTCTGTGCTGCAGCAAGGAATGAGTATGCTGGACCCCTCACCCTGTTGAACCACTCTAGAAAGATGCCAGGACCCTCTATTTTCCAAATGGGGCTCAACTAGCCACAATATTATAGTAACAAAGGTGCCTGCATAAATGGAACAAGCCTGAAATAATGGAAACAGACAGACAAAATCAGAGATTTAGATAATAAGGAAAGAGGAGTCCTCACCTAGAACATTACATGAATGTGATCTACCTAGCTTCTCTGCCAACAGAATATATCAAAGGATATGCTGTTTTTCTACTGACAGGATGGCTTTCTTGCACAGAGCTCCGCTGAATACATGCCACAGAGATACATCAAGAGACTGCAGTGTGGTAACAGCAAGATGGAAGCGTACGGATATAGCCATTGGACACAGGCTTTTGCAATTATGCACACAGTATTACAATTCCTTTCATTTAGTGATATCTCTCTAAAACTACTTAGGTTGTTTTGCTTCTAGTACTTCTACTAGACTGTTTCAGAGCTGCCTTACTTTGAGACTTCAGTTTTCTTTCTATCGCTAATCCCAGTGGCTAGTCTACTTTCATATGTTCTTGTAGTACCTTTGTCTTTTAACTTAGATATATTTGCATTTCTTTCTCAATGCTGAAATACTATAAGTGCTCCTTGATGTACAGGGGGTCACACAGAAACACCAACATAATTGATGCATCAAGAAAACTTTCTGCTGGTAAACTCATTACCACAGTGTCAACTGTCTTTCAGAATATTTTATTCCCTTTCCTGGTTTTAAAAATAGTGTGGCAGATTAGGTTGTGCACCAGTTGCAGTGCAAGGTTAGGAAGAATCATTTTAACGTGCTTGTGTTCAACTGTCCTATATATTTTATATCCCTGTTTACTCAAAATGAAGTGCTGTCTGGGAACATGCACTGTGAGTACACATGCTGGTCCGTACTTGTAGAGGGGAAGCAGTAAAATTGCTATGTGCCTTCTGAGAATGGAGTGCTGTCATTGTCAGTAATCAGGATAAGTAATACGTATCAACCAGAGTCAGTCCTGACACCTCCTGACAGCTTAGTATATACATGTGTTTCTTCACTGCATTTTAAGTCTTTTGACAGGGGCTGTTTCTCTTCTCTTTGGGTGTTCTGTTTAGTCAAACCATTTGTGGTTTATTTTCTCTTTTTTTGCAGTTACCTAAATGAATAAGGAAAATTTAAAGTTTCTACCACATGAAATACTGGCTTTCTCTTTTGCAATCTGCCTTTCAAACATGCAGCATTGTATTAACACCTGATTATATTCTTTCTAAGAGGAGGTTAAAGTAGGTTAAGGAGAGCAAAGAGATCTCAATTAGAAGAAGTGAATGATGTTGATAGTTTTGAAGAGTGACTGATATCAGCCTCAAGGCTATCTTGCCTTGAGAGGTTTCTCGGTGAAAGGCTGACTTCATCATCTTTTTTATTCATTTATCAAGAGCTGTTAGTTCACCAAAGTGCAGTTCTCTTTCACTTATTTATAGGATTTGTAGGTGCGAGGGGAAGCAAATTAGTCCCTGGTGTTACTCCAATGAATTTTCTTGCCTTTTACCAAAGAGAAGTCCAATATGTATATATTTTTTCCCTTAAAGATGGACTAAAATGAAAACTGAAGAGATCGAAATATACATAAATACACATTGTATACATAAATATAATACTGCATTTCAAATTCTAGTTCTGTCCACTTCTGTGGATGCCGCTCTTCAAATAATTTGATGCCAAAAGTAAATATTTCTCTGCATACGAATTTCAACACAGAGCTAGCCATTTTTAACTGGTTGAATACTTAAAGTTTTTTAAGCTTAATATTTTGTTTAGCACATCTCTGATGATTTCTGAGAAGTCATGGCAGTCAGTGAAACCCCCAGTGACTGCAGAAAAGGGAATATTACACCTTTTTTTTTCAAAATGAATAGAAATGAGAATCCAGGGAGCTACCAAGCAGTGGTCCTCTTCTCTCTGATAAGGTCATGGAAATCTCTCAAATGTAATGTTCTTGCATCTTGCAAAATTATGTCAACATTGTAATGAGCTAAGAACCACAGCTTAGTAAAAAACTTACTGGAGGGAAAGAGATTAGAAAAAAAAAATAAGAAATTAAAAGTCCAGGTCTGATTTTGAGACATTAATAAAAGAAATCACTAGCCAGAAAATTGACTGAAGTATTATCTGACCTTTATTATTTTTAAACATGGAAAACTAATAAGTTTGTGTTTTTCAGGCTGAACTTACACCTGGAGGAAGAAAAAGAAATTCTAGTTTCAGTTGGTCTTACAGAGACAAGATATGGTAATTT
Organism: Campylorhamphus procurvoides; assembly: GCA_013396655.1. Taxonomy (NCBI): domain Eukaryota; kingdom Metazoa; phylum Chordata; class Aves; order Passeriformes; family Dendrocolaptidae; genus Campylorhamphus; species Campylorhamphus procurvoides. The sequence goes on from WBMV01008683.1 coordinate 48,202, forward strand.
GTCTCTCTCAACTCTTCAATCATTATGCAGGGTGTGAGTCTTAACTGATAGCAATTCCATTGTACCAGACATAGGTTCAGCTGTTTTGATTACCTACCAGAATCCTTCCCTGGGACCATATTTTTGAGCTTGTGCACAGTGTTCCTAGAGCTCAGACAAGGCTCAGGACCTTTAGGCTTCATAGGGCACAATCCTACCAGCTTTAACATAATAGAATCATAAAAACAGCGTTAAATTGGTCTCAGTTTGAAGTCGACTTTGACTTGCTATTGAAAAAGGAAAGGAGAAAAGGTCAATTTATTTCCATACCATGGAAGAATAGTAAATAGATAAGCATTCCTAACAGGGTAAATTCTGGTGTTTCAAATACACAGTGCATACATCATTCCATAGAGAGTTCATCATCCAGGAAAAACAAGAAGATAATTGTGGACTACATCACATACTTGTACTTTTAGCGATTCCTGCCTTAAATAAGATTTTTACATTTCATACTGTAATACATAACAAAAAATCTGTATTCTGCTACTAAATGCACAAATTAAATGAAAAAGTTTTAAGATTTTAACCTTTCCCACTTGTATGCATTACATTTCATTTATTAGCACTGGAACATGGAACAGAACACCTTTAGGAACATAAAAGGCATGTTCTCATTTATGTGAGAAATTTCTTTAATCTTGGATACAGTAGTGCATTGTTTTGTATTTTATAAATAAGCTAATCACTGATCTCATATTAAATCAGATTCCCTATTAAAAAAAAAAAGTGTTCTTTTCAGACTTACTTGATGGTTCTTATTAATAAAGCAATACTATTGTTAGAATTCTGTTTTTCCTTAAGGAGTACCTTTTGTAGGGGATCATCTTGCTATGTTTCATTGATTTTCTATTTTTAACTAAATACTACAATTCAAGTTGTAAAAAAAATAAATACTTATTTTGAATTCCTAATGTAGAAAGGAAAGGAAAGGAAAGAAAAGTCAAAGTCTTCGTCTCACTCTGTTACTTTTTGTACAATAACTTTCATCACCCAGTAAAACATGGAAGACAGACAAATTAAAAAATCTTTCAATTCCTTTACCCAGTGTTTATGTTTTGTCTTTATCACCTCTGTGTAGTATCTCTGCATATCTGTGTTAAAAATCTGCAACATTAATGAACTAATTATTTCTTGTCTACCTTCCATACTGTTTCACATATTTCTCTCTTTTTTTCTTTTTAATTTTTATGTTTCTGGGGAAAAAAGTCATTCAAATGACCAATAACCTCTATAAATTTAGTTTCAGTACACATAAAGAAAGGCCAAGCACTCTGCTGATGAAATGATTCTTCAGATTGCCCATAGATTTACTTCACCATGATTTCAGTGTCATAGCAAGTCATTCCTTTTCAAATATTATAGAACACTGTAATGATGTAATCCAAATTGCAGAAGAACAAAAACTGAAATAATGTGTTTGTAACATTTTGGAACTTAATGGACTGATTCTTTATTTGACTGCCATTTAATCTCCTCTAGAACTAATAATCTCCTTTGGGACTAATAGTCTGACATTCTAATCTGACCTTCTAATGAAGGTCTTTTGGAGACTTGACATATTAGAATTGCAGAATATTCAAGTACAGCATTATTAAAAAAAAGGAAACTAAGATGCTTCATGTTTTCCAGAGTATTTATAACATAATTTTCTTCTTCAATTCTTTCTTTTCAAAACCCAGTTTATTCATTTACACTCAGTGGTACAACACTACCTGAGGACTAATAATAAAATAAAACAAACAAACAAACAAAACTTCAGGAGAAATTGTGATGTATAAACCAAGCAAACCATTCCAAAAATGTGATTCAATAATACTGGCTGGGGTAGAGGCTAATTTTTCTTCTCTCTGTTTGGCAAGTAAATTGCTGTTGTTGGTTTCCTAAATCTGTGTTTGAGACAGTTCAGTTGTTTAAATTCACACTGTCAAGTGATTTATCATTAGGTAATATTGTTTCTTTCGTCTTTTACATAGTATTATACTTCACTCCTACCTGGAATAATTAATTTTATCTCAGAATGAATGGAAGAAGTAATTTTTTTTTGGTTAAAAATCATTCTCCTGCTTATAATATGCTAATTAGGATGTGGAAAAATTAAAGGAAGAATTAGTGGCATCTGGGTGAAGCGTTCAGTATTATCTCAGATTTTAATCTGCTGAGTCACTGAAGTGTCTATCATTTATCAGTATGGGTTGCCAGCTACCAAAGCAACAGGTGAAACACTGAGACTGCAACTTTATCGTTCAGGTTATGTTGAGAATGGAGAGCTAAAGTCCTGAAGCCCCAAGAGCTGAAGCAACCACTGAATGACACCTGTGCTTCTGACATCGAAGAGTTATGCAGGAGACTACAGGAGGACTGTTCTCCCTCTCAGGAACACATGGAACTGAGCTCCTGAGAGACACAATTCTCGGTTTAGAGTCTGCTTGCACTTGACATTACTGCAGCAGTATACTATCAACAGAGGAGTTTTAGCTGATTTTTTTTTTTAGCTGATTTATACAATGAGTTCTGTGGCGAGATCAGGAAGCAATTCTTTAAAATTCTTCAGTGTGATCCTTTCTGCCCTTTGCTTGTTACATTTTTTTTCTGAATTTATGTGAGGGTGTAGTCTGAACTAACTTGGGGGTCTTAAATACCTCTGATAGCTCCTGTGGATTTCAGGACTACAATAACATCTTGCATTATTTGCATGTCCTTTATTTTATATTTGATTTGTTTAATTTTTTTATCTATTCGATGGGATACAGTACAGTAAATAAGATTACAGATTAATGCAAAAGTGATAAGTAAAAACATCACTTGTGCTTCTTAATACCCATCAGAAATGCCAAACTGAATATCCTCATGCTTGAATACCCTACATCAAAGGTGAAAATTTTTCTGACTACAGAATCCCTGTCAAAATGTTTCTATCATGTAATCAATTAAGATTTGAATGACAAATATATGCCAGAGATATGAATTATATTTTTAAGATGGTCACTGGAAGAAGTTTTTGCTTGTTCCAAAATCTACCTATTACATTTTAGATTCTTCATTAATATTTCCAAGCTAATCCTCAGTTCTGTCAAGATACATTTATTTATTCCCAGATTGTCTGCTTGATTACATGGAGTTACGTGCCTAGTAATTTAATGGCAATTACAGCTTATCTAAACACAAATAATTGAAGCAGTGAGGGATATTCAAGTCATATAACATAAGGTTCTTGAGTGATATATTCACTAACCTTATCTTATATTCCCTAGGCTAACCCAGCATTCAGTGATGAGGCATAAGCTGCTTCAGTGAAAAAGATCAGAAATTCTGAATTTAGGTTCCTACTCTGAGGAAATCCTTCTTTATTCTTTGGCTATTGAAAAAGACATGACTCCTAACTACACACCAAAGCTAGACAGGCATGTAATGCCATTGTTGGAGTTATGTCCCCTACATAACCTTTCAAGTGAAATATATAATAAAATGTATTGTTCAGGAAAAAAAAATTATTTCATAGCTTCATTTTATACTTTTTTTCCTTAAAAATAGGTTGTTTTTCTGCATTTGTTGAAACGCAGAAATTCCATAATATGACCCTAGCCAGCCTCTAAGCCCCACACAGCTGCTCACTCCCCTTACATGACAGGATGGGGAGAGAATCAGAAGGGTAAAAATGAGAAAACTCATGGGTTGAGAAAAAGTTTAATAAGTAAAGCAAAAGCCACACATGCAAACAAAACAAGACAAGGAACTAATTCACTCCTTCCCATGGGCAGACAGGTGTTCAGCCATCTCCAGGAGAGTAGGGTCCCATCACACATGATGGTGATATGGGAAGACAGATGCCATCAATACAAACTTCTCCTCCTTGCTTCCTATCCCCCAACCTTATATGCAGAGCATGATGGCAAAGGGTCGGGAATATCCCTTTGGCCACCTGTCCAGGCTGTGTCTACTCCCAGCTCCTTGTGCTTCCCCAGTCTCCTCAATGGTGGGGTGGGGTGGGGTAGGGGCAGAAAGGCCTTTGGCTCCGTGCAAGCCCTGCTCAGCAATAATGATAACATCCCTGTGTTATCAGCACTATTTTCAGTACAAATTAGAAACAGCACCATACAAGTTGCTGGAAAGAAAATTGCTTCTCTGCCAGCCAAAACCACCACATGGATAAAAAGTAACTAGACACTCATTCTATTTTAAAGTATCTGTCTCTGTTATTGAAAATACAGTATTGTATTACATTCAGATTCAGAAACTGTTAACACACAAATTTATTTGAGTAAATAGTTCCTCTATTAGTCTTCTGTGACTATTTAAAGAAAATAACAGCTAGAATTTCAGAGTTGGTTGTACCTAATATATAATATGAGTGATTTAAGTGTTCTTCTTTAAAAAAAACAAAAACAGGGCATATTCTATTTCTTTCTTGTAAATGTGCCCTCACACAATTATTTTCAAGCAAAATGTATGGAAATTAACCATTATAGTTAAGCAGAAACTCTAAATGTGGTTTTAAACATTTCATTGACATTATTGTCAGGTTCATAGCACAGAAAATTGATACAAATAATTCAACATTTTTGTCAGCTTGTTTCTGTGAATAATTGCTACACTTAATTTATCTTACTGAGGGTCTTTGGAAACTGTAATGTAAGACTCAGGAAATGTGTAGGGCACAGCATCTGATCCTGTTACACATCAGTGTAATTTTTATTAGTCAGTGACAATGACTGTATTTTTAGTTATTTTCATACAGGATAAAATATGTGGAAGTATCCTGGGATTTGGAGGCCAGATTAGTACTTGATTCCAGAAGTAGGTAGCACATATGAATATATGAAACAAAGGCATAGGGATAGATTTACAGACCTGACTGCAGTTGTTATAAGCGAGCAAATGATAGAGATGTCATCCACATACCCATCCCTTGCTAGGTTACTTTGCTAAGAGAGTCTTTGCAATGGGCAGATAGACTTTACAATCTCAAAAGTATAAAACAATTAATTGTCTGTGCATAAGATGGTAAGGAGAAAGAAGCTACTGGGCTAGGTGTCAGCATGCCCGTGCCCCCACTGATTATCTGCTGGCCAGGCAGCTTTCAGCTGAAATGTGAAGGGAACAGATCCCACTGCTCCTGAACACACATTTGATGTTCCTGGTTGACCTCTGTTGACACCTTGTTTTTTTGGTTCTGGGATTTTCTACTTTACCATGTGAATGTTCTTCCTCTTAAATCCTTGAGTTGCTGACCATCCCTGTTTCAGTAATCTTACCTCGACAGCAGTTCTGCCTTCCCTACCTTGCACAGATCTTCAAACTTTCTCACAGCTCTTCCTTAAAGCTTAGCAATGTCTGTAGAGCTCTGAGCAAAGGTTATGCAGCTGGACTGTATCAGAACTAGGCTGTGGATGAAACTCTTTGGAGGAAGGAAGTGACAGATTGCAAACTCTCCTTTTAGTATTCATTAGGCAATAGTACTAGTGAGAGGGGATATCATTTCTTGTAGAGGTACTGTGCAGCCTGCTTCCAGGACTGCTATAATTTAAACTTTTTGGCTATTCCTGAAAGGAGGGTTCCTAAATTAGAAGACTTTAATCCCATCTTTGTTCAGTTCCAAAAATTCTACAAAAATTCTGACTTGCCAGGCTGAAGCTTCTATTCTTCACTGAATAATAGTCACAATTTCTTCATTACCTACTAAATATATTCCTATTACTTTTAACTCAGTTGTGTCTCCATAATGCCCTGTGAAACTGAACATGACTTTTTGATCCCTGCCTGATGAGTCCTACAGAAAAAGAATACCCCTTCTGATTTCCGCTTTGGTCATTGGTTAGAAACATCCTGTCCAACAAGCCAGTACAGCAAATATCACACACATGAAAGGAGCTTTTTTAATGTAAGATTCTGTGATGCAGTGCAAGGGTATGCAGAGGAATACAGAATCCACAGGCCATAAAGAAGTATTGGCCCCTTTTCTCCTACACTATGATGTGCACCATGAAGTGCAGGGAGGGATAAGTATATATGTATTTTACTTTCATTTTCTTAGTAGGTCTACAGCAAGCAAGCCCCAGTTGTAGTCTGATCCATCTTCCCATTTTGCAGACACTGAGTTATGGTGAAATGCCAGTCACACTGTGTCACACACATGTCTTTCCAGATTTCTTTCCCAGCAGCATAGCCTTCAGAAAAGTTCCTTGTCTTGGGAATACTTTTGCTTTTGTCGACTGAACAATTTAAAATATAACAAAAACATTTATAGTACTGCCAACTTTACATGAAAATATTCTTCTTGAGAAGAACTGTTTTTTATTTCCTGTTAAGATGCATTGTCATTACAACCCTTTCAGTTATAGATTTTGTAATTTACTAATCTTGAATGGATTGTGCTTCATCTTTAGCCAAGAAAAACAGTTTTAAACCGTGCTCAGGGAACTATGGGTGTGAACATTCCATCAGTGTGGTTGCTATTAGTTAATAAGTGGAAAGTAGCTAAATGCATGCCATTTCATGAAACTGAATTCAATAAGACTTTTCATCAGCAAGCCAGAAAATTATATTAGATTATTTTATAAAACAATGTACAAAAATGTCGCCATTTTAAATAATGCAAAATATTAATCTGATTTTTGCTAGCTGAAAGGCATATACATTTTTTTTTCTTAAGTGTGCTGTCATGGAGTACTTAATGAATTAGACTTTCTAATATTATTAAAAAAAGTTATTAATTTTGTTATTATTTCTTATTTCAGAGTCCACTGACATTAGGTCTACTTTGGTAATTTCAAAACTATTTAAGCAGATGAAAAATAAAATCCACTGTATTTGAATTTTCATTTGTGAACCATGATTGAAAATTATATACATATATATATAAATTATGCATAAACTTTTAATAAAGATTTTTTCCTCTTTCTGACTGTTTCACTTACATTCTGGTTTTGCCTACAAGTGGGACTTTCTAGGAATAAAAGTAAATATACAGCTACTTCAGTATTAGAGAATTCAATGACATAGCAGACAATTCTTTAATGTACCTTTTTACTAATTCACTTTTACACTATCAGAAGAAAATTGAGTTTTTATAGAAGTATTTATAAAGACTATATAAGCAGAATTCATCAAGGAAATCACAGTACTCCCCATGTACATGCTGTAGTATTATAAACTATACAGAAAAAAAGGCTTTTATCTTTCTACAAGACAATCATGTCTCCCTTTCTGAGTCTTACTCTTTTTAATGTGAAAAGTTATTTGTCTACAAATGAGCTGAGGTAAACTACTTCATCATCTTAGAAGAAGCTTTTTTAAGAGTAGAAATATTTAAAAAATCCAAGCCTAAACACTGTGTTCATTTCATAACATCTTAACATTTCATTCTTTGTAATTTCCAAATTCAATATCCTAGCACTTAGACTTTTCTTCTCATCTTTGTTCTTTCTCAGTTAAGATTTTATGTCATTGTCTTAGTTGCAGTGGCCAGGATCAGCTTATCACTGTGTGAGTGTAACCAAAATTGTGTGTCCTATAACCTCTATGTCATTTCTGAGAAATTATTAATAATGGACCCTTTGCAGCAGCGGCCCAGGGCACATCTGACCCCTCACGCTACAATCTGGGTGTTAAAGGAACCTGAGAGGTAGAAGGGTGTTCTTGAATTCACACCAGTGACTCAGACATGATAACTCCTCTCCAGGGAGGCATTAGCACCTTCACACTCATCCTGAGGAGGTCACATCTGCTAATGGGCCTTCAAAGATTCCAAAACATCCCATGACTCACAGAGTAAAATCACTCATTGTGGAACTCCCCACCCTTGAGGAGGTGCTGAGCATTCCCACCTGAACCTAAGCATATATAATCTTGAGATCTGGGGCGTTCTGGTACCACTTGTCAAATCCAGAGGAGGACTGGGGTCTAAACAGGACTGTGACTGCTACTCTGGACCAGACTATGACCATCACCCTCACCAACAGGTTTTTTGTTTTCTTTTACTTTGCACACGGGGAGGTCACATGGCACTCAGCACAGGGGCTAATGAACACCATTATGTTTGTGCCCCAGAGTCCCAGGCTATACCTCTGTTCTTTGTGGGTTAAAACCATTATTTTCTTTGTATCATTGTATTCATTATAATCTTTTAGTTAATTGTAACTCTGACTTGTTGCGTTCAGTTCTTTTCTCCTGCTGGTTTACTTTTAAACCAGATAAGTGGTATTCAAACTTCTTTCATGGGAAATTATGTTGCCTAAATGTAAGCTGTGAAAAATATGAACAAGTACTTTACTAAATGAAATATAAGAAACACGTCTAACAGGTTTGTTATGTGTCCTTATACTGGAGCTGAAAGAAGTGAATTTTCTGCAATGTACTTTCTTATTTTCTGGCTACATTAAGCTTGCACTGATCAAAATAAGCCCAGTAACATGATTTTATGGATAACAGTTTATTTATTTATTCATTTATTAGAAAATTCTGTCAATTTTGTACTTTTATTCATTCCAATTTTTGGTGTTGTTCTAATATATGTTAGGTAACATGGAAACTAGAAGTCTCAGTCTATGCTACTAATGGTCCCCATAAGTGTTGAGAGCCCATAAGCTTTTTGTAAAGTTCTGTTTTCTATGAAGATTGCCTCCAAATTCTGTAATGAAGTAGTGCAGACAGTGTTACTCCTATGATAGAAAAACAATGTACTGAGTAGTTAGTAGGGAAAGTGCTGGTCTTTGACCTCTGAAACACAAGTTTGAACTCAATTTTATTTTCATTTTTAGTGGGCATTAGGTCAAAAGTGAAACCAATCAAGCATTTAGGCACAACAGAGTACAAGAGAAAGTGCTGGACTTATCATTGTCATCTATCTTCCCAGTGATGGAAGAACAGAGACACAAGAAGGGAGCTTAAGGTTAAGGATTATTAGCTTCTTTCTGAGGAGAAGCAATCACTCCTCTGAATTAAAAAATAGCTTTTAGTCCCGGCATAGCATTACATTTCATCTATCATTGTATCCGGCTTGACTTCCAGTGTCAGAGCTCAGATGTGAAACATCTTTAACATTTTCCATTCCATCATTTCCCTAGCTAATAAATTTTTTGGCTGTCACATATCCCTTCCTTAAATATATACTACATATGATAAACAAATTCTACTGGTAGAGTAGAATTTGTATTGAAACTTAGTAGAATATCTTGTAAATTAAAACCCTGAAATACTTTTCACATTTGTCTGCATTTTTTCCATTCCAAAGTCCCTAAGTACCCCTTTCTGTTCTGTTGTGGGGAACATGTTTTGAATGTAGTTTTCTATTGTATAAAGATATGGGGAGGTTATTTTTTATTTTTATTTTTTTATTTGGTTCTTTTTGGCTTTCTTTAAGCTGGAGCGAAGAAATTTTTGCTTATTTCACAGAGTCATCTATCCTAATTCCAAACATAACATAGAGTTAAACACAGAACCCAGGATGGCTTACGTGGGGTAAGGTAATTTCTTTATTCTGAAGGAGAGTATGTTTCCAGTAATATCATTTAAATGGAGTGTGTGCAAAAGCTGTGCATCAAAAACCTATATCACTTGGATCTCTCAGTTCATATCATCTTTTTTTAATTATTTTTTATGAAGTCATAATTCACTTTCTAACAAAAATGTCTAGGGTTGTAGTATTTCTCTTTAAGAAGAGTCAACAGGTCTGCAGAGATTAAATATGTGTTAATTTAGTAGATAAACAAATAAAATTAATGTTCTATGAAGTTAAATGAATGATACTCTTAAGTTTCTTTTCTATGGTACTGACCTTAATTATACTGATGAAAAATAAGCTGCACATTAGATTCCCCACGTGGAATGATTTTTGGTTTTCTCTAGTTTATATTGAAATATTAAATTGAAAGAAATTGTAGCCAGGCCACTGCCAAATCAGGTATTTGTAGTCTAAGAACATCTTTTTATAGCTGTCCTCAACGTGGCGTGTAGATATACCACATATCAAGGTAATCATCAACACCCAAATTGTTTTGCATGTGAAGCATCAAAACAAGGTTTTTGATCTGCCATTCTCTCATCCTTTGGATTTTGTTCTTGTGCACTTCATCAAAATACTGATCTTGTGTATGTGTATGCATGTACATAATTGCTACTTGCAGTAGATATCTTCTTAACTCTACTAGATGGAAAAGTCTTCATAAAGCTGCCTGGAGTCAGAGGACTGGTCACAAGGGCTCAGTTGGTGCTTCTCAATTCTACTTTTTTATGCAGTAGAGATTCAGCTGATTTGTGGCCTTAATTCATACAACCTCAAAAATATAGCTCCCCTCTGCCATCTCTGGGAAAATAAGGTTATTTTGTATGAACGTTTTTGGAAGTCATGTTTGTTTGAAAAACATGGACATTACATTCTGATAAAGCTGCCTGGATTTGATTACCCTTGCACTTTTATAAAGAGAACACTTTCATTTTAATTTCTAAAATTATTTTGTCCCTAATATTTAATTGAAGAGAAATGTAAATTTGTAAATGCAGAGCTTAGAACATCCATTGAATTCTCATAAAATATGGGAAAAGAGAAATTTCTATATTTTCCAATTGCCTTTAAAAACACACATTAGTGTGATATCTCAAAACAAGAGGAAAGCTGGACATCGCTGGCCCAGTAGTCATTCAGTTAATTCTCAATTTTATCTTGCAATGTCTGTGCTTTCATCTGTTCATAGACATCTTAAAAAAAAAATTAAATATAAACAGGTCAGGTTACCAGTGTACTGAGGATTTAGCTTCAACGTAGTTTATTCTTCCCAAAGGAATTCTATGCGTAGAGCTGAAGAGACATGAAATCTGGGGTTCTGTCACTGAAATGAAAAATGGTATAGTTGTTGGCACCATATGTTGACATGAAGGATGATGTAGTATCAGAATAAGCTGAACTGTCTCTCAGTTATGAGATCTTATGAAATCATAGTGCAAGGGCTTCCAAAACAAAAACCAAAACAGAATTGCCAAACCTAATCAAACACAGAATTACAAAAACACAAAATCAGTTTGGCTGGAAAAGATGTCTGAGGTCAATGAGTCCAACCTGTGACCAAACACCACTTTGTCAACGAGACCATGGCACTGAGCCCTGACAGCCTCAGCTCTCTCAGTGACTCACTGAGAAAATACGCACTCCAGACTCCTCACCAGCTCCGTTGACCTTCTCTGGACTTACTCCATCACCTCAACGTCCTTCCGGAATGGAGAAGCCCATAACTGGGCACAGCACTCAAGGTGCCTCACCAATGCCCAGTACAGGGAAGGATCACTGCCCTGGTCCTGCTGGCCACACTATTCCTGATATAGGCCAGGGTGCCCTTGGCCTTCTCGGCCACCTGGGCACAGCTGGCTCATATTCAGATACTGTCAACCATCACCCACAGGTTCTTTTCCTCTAGTTCACTTACCACCCACTCTGCCCCAAGCCAGCCACTGTTGGTTTCCAAAATGTGGTCAAAATGGTTACTCTGACAGAGTGGTTTTGCAGTGTTACCTTTTCCTTTTCAGTAGCTGCCTGTAGCATGGAAAAATATGAGCCTTAGAAGAACTTGTGGAGCCTTGCAATCACATGATGAACATTATTTAGTGATTAAGACTTTTGACTGAGTGACAGGTTAGCATTATTCTGTGGGAAAAGATATCAGACAAAAGAAGCAGTTGAGTTTATAACTGTGCCCAGGTTAAGGAGAAAAAACTGAGTTTCACCCTCCCGAATTCCTTGTAAATCAGCAACTTGATCATAGACAAAGCAGATTAGTTCAGAGGAAAATGTTCCTGGCAATGCCGACAAAACAGAATGTTTAAGTTGTTAACTAAATAAAAAAAAATAAAAAAAAGAAAAAAAAGAAAAAGAAAAGAAAAGAAAAGAAAATTGCTCCACATTGTGGTGATTGCTGTAGGAATTGAAACTTGCTATGAAACTTCACTTTGTATGCTGGAAAATTAAAATCATATCAAGTTTCATTTTGAAAGAACTACTCATAATGAAACCATAAAATAAGGATTTTGCTCATTTTCTCAGTTATTTTGAAAACCGTGACACAAACGGCAGGTGTTCAAAAACTTTAATGTGTTATCTCTATCATCAGCAGCAGGAAAATCACCCTACACCAGCATCCTCACTTATTTTAGAGATGCCCCAAACTTTTAAAGGGACATCTGGTTGCAATCAAGTCTTTCACTAAGTGTGAATACATAGGGTATAGCTAATGATGTTTGTGTAGGCAGATGTCTAACACATAAAATTATTAATAAAATGTTGGACCTCAGATGTTTTGGTTTTCTCTGGGTACTGTAAATTATAAGATAGTACTCAGAAGTCAGCAAAACCTGGAAGCTCTGTGCCTGTTAATCTTCCAGAGAAATCCACTCTGATTTTAAGTTACATAAAGAACTCTTCCCTATGTTTATCTGCAGTTATTTCCCCTTTTAGCATATAGTCTATGACATTACAGCAAGTATGCAATCACGATATTCCCAAGGGCACAATAAGTTAGTGCTCACATGAAAGAGTGACAAAAGCTGATTGCCTATTGCCAATATAACATAGAAAACATGAAAAGTTTAGAGAATTCTTTAAAGACAAATACTTTGAAGAAGGATGTGGTTTTCATTTTAGAAGAGAAATAAAATAATAAAGGTTGTCTATGTGGTCATTTTAGAGGGAAGTTTTCAATGCAGTTTGTCCTACTGACTTGAAGAAGTGACCTCTATGTGGAAATGACTAGACATTGAGGCATTGGAGCAAGTCCAAAGAAACACAAAGAAACTGGGGAAGGGTCTGGAACACAAGTCTGATGGGGAGTGGCAGAAGGAGCTGGGAGTATTTAGCCTGGAGAAAAAGAGTCTTAGGAGAGATTTTATTGCTCTCTGCCTGAGAGGAGGTTGTAGCAAGGTAGGTCTCTTCCCCCAAATAACAAGTGAGAGGATGAGAGGAAATGGCCTCAAGTTGTACCAGGAGAGGTTTAGAATAAATATTAGGGGGAAAAAAAAATGGAAAGGACTGTAAAGCACTTGTAACAGACTCTCCAGGAAAGAAGTGGCGATACCACCCCTGAGGTGTTCAAAAAATGATTAGATATTGCACCTGAGAACACCGTGAATATGGTGCTGCCAGATTCACAGTTGGACTTGGTGATTTTAAAGGTCTATTCTAACTTTAATGATTCTATGACTATTACTTTTCATTCAATGTGATAGAAAGATTTCTTAATGTTAACATTTCTTGCTGTAAGAGAATGAGACCTGCCTGATACACATAACTTGCAAAATATGGTCTTACTTTGACTTGGACACCCACCCGCTTTCCAAACTCATAAAATTGTTTCCTACACAGTCAAAGGAACATCATCAGCAGCTGAAGCACAAGATGGGAAGAGATAAGTAACATTGTGCTAAACCTTTTATCTGTGGGTCAGTCGTTCAAATTCTGCTGTTGTTTATACCAGCTAAAAATAATTAGGATGACTATATGACATTTATTGACTTCTACATCACAAAAGTGATCTACACAAACTTTTTTTTTAGTTTGTTTGTGTTGTGGGTTTTTTTTAGTTGTTAAATGGGCCGTACTAGCAGATATGGCAAGTTGAGACCTATGGCAGACACCATGAGGAAACATTCTTCAGTTGCTTATGTGGGTAAGGATGAAATGTTAGTCTTCATAAGTCTAAAGGGCACCTTTCATAAACAATGTATTGATCAAAATGATATCATGTTGTTTCTCTTCCATACAGACATACACAACACATAATTTAATAGGTTTTGTTTGTTTCTCTTCAAGTGGATAACTTTCAGGTTTCAAAGGTAGTGGACCTAGATACAGGTGTGGTGTTTTGTTGTTGTTGATGATGCTTTGTTTATTTCTGTTTACTTACAGGTATTTTGTCATAGATAGAACAAATAGATGAAGCAATTTACTGAGCTGAGTCCAAGCAAATTTTTTGCAAATTGAAAAAGTGTTAAAAAATGTGAGTTTTGTTGGGCTTTTTTGGGATTAGGGGTGTTAATATATTTTTTAATAATATTCACTTCTGTGTTACAGGACCTGAAGCCATATTTTATCCTCAAAAATTGTACAACACAATAATGAGATTATATGGCAGAATATACTTACTCTAGCACTGAACAAATAAATCTTAAGTAAGAATCTTATTTCTGTGATTCCCTTGAAAATATATAACTTCCTATTTACTTGATTTACTTCCATCTTTGTATATCATAAAAATGTGGGAAAATTGCAACCCCTTCTATACAGCCTTGAAAACACAGTTGAGATAAGACGAGGTATAAAAGCAAGTAAGATAATAAGTAACCTATACCACATTTTTGATATTATCTCCTGTCATATTTTCAGTAACAAAGTGGTGAAGAGCCAACTAGACCAGTGACAGTGAGGTGACTCAGTCAGCTCTGATCAGCAGCACAAAGTCCCCCTGGAGGCATTTTGGTAGGGATGTACTCTAGCAATCAGTACCAGGGGCAGTACCGTTAACATTCCCATTAATGATCATAGAGTGCACCTTTAGGGAGTTCGCAGATGATGAAAAATTGGGAGGAGTAGCTTGTGCATCAGAAGGTTATATTGCCATCCAAAGCCTGGAGGAATGGACTGACAGAAACTTCATGCAGTTTAATGTGGAGATGGGAAAAGTCTTGCACTTGTGAAGGAATAATCTAAGACACCAACACAGGCTGAGGACTGCCCAGCTGGAAAGTGGCTTGGCAGAAAAATAATGTGAGGGTCCTGGTAGGCAACAAGGTGACCACAAGCCAGCAACACACCCCTGTGGTTCCCTCTGAACATTAGGAAACCCTTTTTTACTCTATGGGTGACTGAGCAGTGACAGAGATTGCCCAGAGAAGCTGTGAAGTCTTCCTCCTTGGAGATATTAAAAATGTGTATGCACATGATCCTGGGCAGCCTGCTCTAGGCATCTCCTTGCTTTGAGCAGGGATTCAGACTAATTGTTCTTCAGGGGTGCCTGCCAACATCATCTGTTCTGTGATACTGATTTTATACCATTAGAACTGTGTTTAGACAAATATGGGTGAAACCGTTTGAGTTATGTGTTTGCCAATCCCATATATTTTGTGTTTGCTCTGACATTTCCATGTAACTAAAATATCCAGTATCTTTCCTTAGGTAAGTTGTTAAACATGTCTTAAAGAAATCTGCCTGGAAATATCCCTGGTGGGATTTAGTGGCCCCTTTCTACAGTTGCTATTTTCAACTGAAAAATATGAGCTCAGTTCTATAAACCAGAAGAAATATTTGTAAAGCAAAAAAAAAAAAAAAACAAAAAAAAAACCAAAAAACAGAGAAACAAATAAACAAAAAATTGTTGCTAGGAAAAAGAAAAAAAAAAGGCAATTATCTGTAGGTAAATTTACTTCCCTCTGTACCTAGACTGGGTATGGTAACTCATTGGTAACATATGGTAACTGAGTATGGTAACTCATTTTTAGTTCACTATTATCAAACTGTGCTCAGTGTTTAGACTTGTATCTTTTAGTTGTTTCTACTCATCTTTAGAGAGAACACTCATGTCCTTCTCCCTTTTTCTATCCTTTTCTGGTTTGCAGAAAGAACTTGTCTTGCCTGTGTCGGTATGTCTACTTACTTATCTTTTCCCTGGCAGCCTGAGAATAGGTGAGAGAAGAATTTTTCTGTAATCCTGGGGAAAACATACAGAAATCTGTCTTTTGTAGGCTGTATTTTCTATGCTGAATGAATGCTTTATTTTTGAACTTTGTGGCGTGTGACTTTCTTCTGACATGGTTGTAGTGGATCCTTCAAAGTTCTTTGAAGAAGTGCTAAGGTAAATTGGTAAGTCTGTGTGCAAGGCAATAATGAAGGGAGTGGGTAAGATGTTTATCTCATAGAGAGAGTTCTGAACTTTCCAGGTCATCTCAAAAGATGCTATATGACTTATCTTACTGACAGTCAATAATTAAGATAGACATTTTGGAACATATTGGAACAATCAGATGCATTTAACAGAAGACAATTATATAATGACTAAATAAATCATGTCCTGGTTTAGAAAAAGTGTTTTTCTACACCATGGAAGTTTTTTGGTTGGTTGGTGTTTTTTTGTTTTGTTTTTGGTTTTTGGGGGAGTTGTTTGTTTCATTGTTTTGCTTTTGTTGGTAGTTGGCTTTTTTTTTTTGTTGTTGTTGGGGTTTTTTTAATTAAAGTTGCAAGGCTAGATGTAGTGTTTCCATAAATCTTGAAATCAGACTTCTAGCACTCCAAAGTAAATTCTAATGGTAATCAGAAAGTAAGATATCTCCCTGCACATTGTTCAGCACTCAGTGAGTGCTTTTCTCTGTAATGTTACTCTTTCAGTTCTTTTCAATTCACTGATCCTTCTTTCTCCTTTAAAAACCAGTTATGGTCTTCTCCTAGTTGAATGTATATTATTTGACTCAACCACTGGGAGACAGATTAGGGGTTCAAGAAATTTATATAATGTAAGAAAAGATAAGGTAGTTAGAGTGGTTAGCAAAACTAATTATTTGATTCACAAAAGAAAAGGGAAAGGAAAGGGAAAAGGAAGAAAAGAAAAGAAAAAGGAAGAAAGAAAAAAGTTCACTACGGATAGAGTATGATGTGTTAGTTGCAAGTTGATTTGTGAATTTAAATTGGAATTTGTGTGGACTGTGAGGCACAAGCTTTATTTTCACAAAGAGGGAGAAATATGTCTGTATCCTCTGTCTGCAATGATGAATACATAATTCCTATCCTATGGGATCATGTATGACTGTGGGCATTCCACCTCCTTACAGAAATATATATTAAGCAGAGTGAGAACTGGAACACTGAGTTTTTAGCATCAGACTAGGTATTCATAATTGCCATCATTCTTTATGATTTATTATGTCATAGAAAAAGTTTAATCTCTCTTGACAAAACTCTTCTACAGAGTTCCATCTCAAAATACAGTAAAGCATTGTGCTTAAAGCATTCACAGGAGAGGTAGTGGAGACAACTTTAAATCCTGTGTCTATAGGATTTATAAACAGAAATTGTAAATATCTTCTCTTACCTCTTGGGAGTACCTTAAGCTATATAAGGCTATTGACTATTCAGAAGTGGAATTCCTCTCATTCCTCATGATGAAACTAATCCACTTTGTAGAAAACATTTTAATAGTCACAGATACCATGAGCACAAACAGAGAGAGGGGAAGAGAAAGATTAAACTCCAACTTGGTGGCCAGAACAGGAGTTGGGGCATCTACAACAGACCTTGCTGCTATGCCTTATATGGTATTATTGGAATATGGAGTTATTAGAAATTTATGTATAAGAATAATGAAGTTTTTACAGCAGTGAGTTTAAAATTGCCCTTGAAATTTGCTTCACTAAATAGGTCAGAAAAACTGTACAGTATTTTCTGCCAAAAAAAAAAATCCATATTACAAAAGGACAAATTTATATTGGACTAAGGATGCTAAAAACATTCAAAATGTTATGTTTGTGGTTTGTTTTTTTGTTTTGTTTTGGTTTTTTTTTTGGGGGGGGGCGTTGTTTCTTTTTGGAAAGGAGACATTGTCCCTTTATGCTGATAAAGGTTTCAGGAAAAAAGAAAAAAAAAAGGAAGCAACTCCTAATCTATCTCAGGGAAATAAATGATATAAATATTTTCTGTGTGAAAGAGAATCAAATGGTTCAATTATTGTCATATTAATTTTTGTCTAGAAAGTGAATAAATATTAAATTACTTCAGTTGTTGCATGAGTTTTTTTCCATAGTAAGTATTTTATGGGTTTTCCTTATTGAAAGAAATATGAGAATAAACCAGTATTCTAAAACCTCCTCAAAACTACTTGGGACATAAAAAAATTATTTCTGCTTGACTTACTGTAAATTTATCCTGTATCAAAAAATACTGTTGAGGGACAAATTTTCTTTGGGCAGTTTCTAGACTCTTTGACCATCATCCAGCCCTTTTTCCTTCTTTGTTAATTATCCATCCAGAATCATCAGGGTAATTATATATTTTTTTTTAACTCCTTTTTTAAATATGACAATGGAACTGTGTCTGTGCAATATGGATGTATGGATTTCTGTAAAGTATGGAGGAAACAATAATCTAGTGGAAAGAAACTCTCTAGCTCAAGGCTCCAGGTGGCTGTGATGAGCTAGAGTTTTGTGACATGGTAGCATGAAGTACCAAGAGCTTTACGGATAAGGAGTTTATCTCTAAGTAATGGTACAATGATAAATATAGATTTATTATCCGTGTCATAATAACAGAAGAGCCATCAATTCATGGCCTAATCTTGCTGTCCAGGCAGGCAAAGACTTGCAGGACCAATGCTGTCAGGCAGTCAGGAATCAGGGCATGGCACTAGTAGGGCAATCAGGCAGTTCTAGGCTAACAAACAAATATACACACTGTTTCATAAAAACCTTTTCTGATTGTGCTCTTAAATGCCTTCATAAATTTGGCTTTTATCTGTAATTGCTTAAAAGTATGAGCTGTCAAAATTTCTCAATTTTTTTAAGTGTTTGTTCAAACTCAAAGGTTGAATGAAGCAGCATTGCTCACCATGCATAAATAGCCTTTGCTTACATGAAAAGGCTAAGGGGTCTCACTCTCTCTTAACAACTCTCTGAAAGAATCTGATTGTCATACCGAAAATCCAGTTTGTTAGTTGAATATTGTCGAATATTACTCCCACAGATACTGCCTCTGTGTGTTACTCAGATGTGTGCCAATACACTGACTCTCTTTTGGAGTTATGCTTTAAGGAAATCTTCATTTTTTGTGGGCAATGTAGTTCTCCAAAGGCCATTAAGTTATCTATCAGGACTGCTGAGTATAGAAATATTGCTGTGAGTTGTATTGATTTTAGGTGGCTACAGCTTTCAGTTGAAGTGTTGGAATTTGAAATGGAATTACTTTGGTTTACAGTGATAAAATTCCAGTGATATAAAATTTACAAAACCAATGTTCACTGAAAAGTATAGAAAAGGCAAATCTCACAGAAACCAAATCATTAGTAATATTTTACTTGAAGACACTAAAAACATCTGACAGAAATAATCTAGGTGGGATATAAATATCTCCAAAGTTTTCTCATAACATGGATGGTTTTTCAATTTCTTAGTTATGAAATTCCAGGCTGCACATTAATTGCAGGAGCTTATTTAAAAGCATATGTGACTATTTATATTCACTAGATCTAATTTATGGGAGTTAAATATTATTTTAATTTATTTTCTATATAATTTGATATTTTTAACAGTATTAGGACTCACAGTCCTAGCAATAAATAACAGCACTGTGCCTTTTCTTTGTTGTTGCTGGTTTTTATTATTCCTAATATTGAACGAAAGAGGTGAATAACCCCAGATGTTAATATGAATCTTCTTGAACTGTGTCTGCTGCAGAGACTCTCAGTTAACTTGTCTGTTAATCCCATGTAAGTGAAACTTCCTATTGTACACAGCACTACATAAAACCAGTGCTAACATGCACAACTAAATACCTTTACCTAAAAAAATAGCTATGGGATCTAAAATCAAATCAATATTGTATTTGAGGGTAAACAGCTAACAAATACTGAAAAATCACTACAGATAGGAAAACAATGCTTTTTTTACTGACCTGAAATTGCCTCTAGCATTAAACACCAGATTTTAGGTACATAGAACTTAATGCTCTTGGATTTAACACTTGGAATTTCTCAAAAACTCACAGACAGGTTGAGTAGCATGAAATGAATTATCAGGAATACTTTTCTTCAAGACATATCAACTTTTATGATTGTGTATGACCTTACCTGATGAGGTTCTGCATTTGTCTTGAATCTCCAAGTCATATCATGATTGTAAACTTTTAAAGCAATAGATAATAAGACTAAAGAATTTCTTTCAAGTCAGTATAATTAGACAGAACTCTGTATTGTAAATGTAGATTTCTGGGCAATAAATAACACGTAAATGCTTTATAATGTTTAATGTAAAAAATAGAGCTCATCATAGCAGAAAAGATGGTGTACAATGGTTAGCTGTGCCTGAATCTCAGGGGAAAAAAATAGTATAATGCAAGAGCACAATAAAGCACAAATATTAAAATGCTGAGAAACACTGTCAAACCTAGAAATTTGGCTATGCTAACTTAAAAATTAAGAAAGTCAAATTGCTTCTGTAAAGATCTTTTTACTCCTTTCATATGGTAAAAAATAAAGGCTAAAAAACTACAGTGATGTCAAAATCTAACAATTTAACATTCATCTGATATCATAATTTTTTTCTTTGTTCCTAGAAAGCATAAATTTTAGTACTTTGAAATACTTTTCAAAATGAAGTTTTAAAATCCCTCATTATTGAAAGCACTGGTTCAGTGACTTCTAAAATTCCTGTTGCTTAAAATTTAGTTCTTTTTGGATCATGAGTTTCTTAGGATGATAAGGCTTCCTTATTTTGGTAATTTTTACTCCAGTTATTTTTTTTTTTTATTCTTTTCCTAAGAGCATCACAGAACCTCAAAACAAATGTTTCATATTTTCCACCTTATACCTTGACACCCATAATGCATGTCAAAACATTATTGCTGTGCCCGCAGTTCTGCCTCACCAGGAGGCTTTGAGAGGCAGAAACAAAGTGTCTGAGTTTATAAGCAAAAGTTACACAAACAGTTTAAGGGGTTTTTTTAGTGTTCTGTAGGACTCTGGTTCAAAAAATAAATCGTATATAAGGTCTAAGGGTATATAAGGTCTTCTGAAATTTCTTGCATGGTTAAGAAACCATGGGAAGCAAAACTTCTACTTTAGCAGAGGAAAGACAAAGCTAAGGGTTTGGGGATTTTTTGGGGTTTTTTTGTGGTTGACTGGTTCCTTGGCAGGGAGTCAAATCTGATATTTTTTTTTGTTTGTTTTCTTTTTTTTTTTTTTACTTACCTTGTTTTTCATTTTAATAGGTAATCCAGGTACCACAGTGTTCTTTAAAATCATTCAAGAGAAAAACAAATATAACAGTCTAAACCATTACTTTTTTATTCCCATCTTAAATGATTGTTATCATAGATTTAAATGCACTTTAATATAGTAAAATATAAACCAACACCACTAAATGCAATATATGACAACAGAGGTGTGATATTTCTCCTTTTGAGATGGTGAGGATCAACCTACTACCTGGGAAAGGACTTTCCAGACTTTTGGAACAAGTGTATCTGAAGATATAAAATAAGATATAACATATGTAAAATAATGAAATTGTTTGGTTAGCTTCATCACTTAAGATCTGGCAAACCTAAGGATTCTTATTTCACACTACTTTTTATTTTTTTATTTCAATTTTATCAACTTGTTAGAAAAATTGCTGTAATTTTCCCATAGAGGTTTCAATAGTATACTCCAAGGATATTTTCAAATTAAAAAAGGTACCGTTGAGAAGTTCAAAGACAATATAACGGAAAAAGAGGAACCATTCATGAGGAAAACTTAGACGATTATGATTCAAAACATCTTATAACAGAAACATTGTAACAATCAGTTATCTTGAAGCTCTTCTTTATATAGAGGTAAATCACTTGTAATATTACTAGCATTTAAATTGTCACATTAAAACTTACTTGATTTACATGAGACTAAGAGAGTACTTGAGTGAAATATACTACTTGTCTTTCTTTGCACTTCCTTGGGCACTGATTCCTTAACAGTTTGCCTAAAATGAGACATAAATTCATATATTTGAAGTGCATAAAGATGAGATAACCTTTGGTGTGACTCATTTTGGCCATTCATCTGCTTCTTTGAGCCAAACTCAATTGAATTAAAAATGCATTGGCCTGAAAGAATTAGATCTGGTACATCTAAGCAGAACTAGGGAATTATGAAAAATTGAGAAAATTCATATAATGAGAAAATTCATATAACTGCCTCCTGTGTTGAAAGAAAGGGAAAACTGCATAATAAATTTGAAAATTAACAAAGACTATAGAAATGTAAAATAAACTGTTGATTTTTAGTATTCTGGGTTCTTCTCCTAACAGATTTTTCGTTATTGAAGTCCAGAACATGGTCATTTAATAAAAAGATTTTATTAGACTATTAGAGTGAGTTAAATATAAAAATTCCATATTAATCACATAGATGAACAAAGTCAATTTTATGCAATGTCATTTAATATGCTGTGTTAAATATACAGCAAATTTCATGTGCAAAGTAAAATCTGCATTATATGAAAAATCTGTCATAGACTATGTGCAAAAGTGAAAATCTAACTCAACTGGCCAGTGTAAGATCAAAGACAACTGGGCACTCTGTGTGTGTGTGTGTGGTTTAATCTGCATAATTATCATTCATAAACAAGCAGGTGTATTGCTCTTACTTGTGTGGGATTTTGATCTGGGTGTTAGATTGAATAAAATGTCAGGGTTATAGGTACAATTCCAAATCATCTTCTGACTGTCTGTTCCTTAAATTTGCCCTTCTTTCATGAAGTCTTAAATATGGAACTGTAGGTAATCTGCTTCTAGGAAATTGAAAACTGAGACTAAACTGAATGTAGATTTTCAAAACTGTTGCTTCAGGCAACAGTAATAGCATTCACCTCAGGTGAAGAGTTTGTCCAAAACCCACAAATGGTTACTAAAAAGCTTTTAAATAAAACTTAATAAAACAGAGAACCATTATGAAGAAATGTAAAATGTTCAAACTATGAAACCAAGGTTCCATACATTTCTAAAACAAAGATACAACCAAACAAATTACCAAAAAGAAAAAGGGAGGTATTTTTATTAATCAGACAAAAACCCTGCACATTTGTTATGCAAGAGGCAGAATTTGTTGAATTTGTTGGATATCAAGAAGATATTAGGCATGGGGCTTTTCATATGTTTTATTGTAAAATTATAAAACACAGATATTAAAAATCATGCTCTGCATAGGAATTAATTTTATATGACTTTTCCCCTAGGTAATTGTACAAAAGAGAGCTCAATAAAACAAATAAATAATCTAATATTCAGGTCTAATATATATTCAATTTGTTTGTGTACAGTCTGTCATTGCATCATAAATTCTGAATTGTAAGGAAAAACTACCATATCAATTAATAACAATCAGATTTTATGGTTGTGGGAAAATTTACCTTGCAGACCTTTGAATTATGATATTTTAAAATCATTTTTATTAATAGATTAATATTATTAATCTAAACGTAAATTTAGTTGTTGTTTTGAAAATAAGATGAAATCATTGTCCATACAGTTTCAATACATTGGAAATAGTAATATACAGTCTTTTGAATTTATTTATCACAAATTAGAGTGATTAATCTTCCAAATAGTAATTTTGACAATTTTGGATTTTCATTAAGTATACATTACAATGTACTATTGAATCTGAAATTTAAATTCAGGAAAAAAAGCCATTTTTTAAAACCAAGTTTCTTGTAAAACAACTGAATATCATCATACTGTGACATCGCATAAGATATGACTCAATCAGTTTATGCCGAGTATTAGAAGGTGTTCAGTGATCGGAAACATGGTTCCTGGAATACATTTTGATAAATGTAATGAGTCCAACAAGCTAACACCTATGCAGTAAGGTGTTAGCCTCATGAGTTTGTGGAATTGATTATAGGATGTTACCTTAAATAAGAGAAGCTTGATTTGATGATCTGGAATAATGAGGTTGCATTAAAGTACAAGAAATCAGTATGATAAAATGGCAGCAAAGAAATGTCTAGAAATTCTACATGCAGATTTAATCCTGTTCTCGTTTATATCCCATTGATGAAAATAATGTAAATTCCTGCAAGATCTCATTACCCTATGTGAAGCATGAAAATGAAATGCAAAAGTTTCAATCAATCAAGTTTTCATATCAGAGAAGAAACAACCAATACAAGCAAAGTGGTTCTAGAATACAGTTCTGTTGTACTTTCTCTTTTTCCTCTGTTGTGGCCTTTCTAGTCTTGTTGCCAATATTCTTCTTATGAGTTATTCAGCTGAAAATAAAAGTGTCAGGAAACAAATAGATTTTAAGCAGTGTGGAGAAACACAACAGGATATCTGTGTAGCCCTCCCTGCAGCTTAGATACCTTTACATAGCTCGGTGCTGTTCTGTCAGGATCAGAAACAAGTGATCTGGAGTTACAATCACACCTTGTGATGGTCATTATTTGCTCTGCATTTATTCTGAAGAATGTGTGACACCAAAGGAAATTAAAAAAGAGACTGAATTCTACTGTCCAGAAAGACTCTTCATGAGTATATTATTAACTTTACCTTTTTTTCTGAATAGACAACCCTGAGCAGGATTTTGCTCTGAGTCATGCACCATGATCACAAATCAAACACTACACGATCTAGCTTCTCAGATCTTGTATTCAGTTTTCAGAACACATAGACAGAAAATGGAGTTAACTTCAAGTGGATAATTCTCCCCTCTCCTCAACACAGGATATTCTCTCTCGTTCCTAACACCAACCTCTGAGGAGGAACCAGGCAGAACTCCCTGATGCCACCACCTCCCACCATCTGCTCCTGCATCCTACATATGTTGCATCCACTCCCTTGCTGTGACCTGCTTCCTCTTCTGCTGCAGCACTCCTAACCCCTGCCTACACCCCAGCTGTTTCCAAAATGCTGTCAGCTCTTTCCTCCCTCTCCCATCTGGCAAGAAATGTCTCATGAAAGTCTGGGTTTGACTGCAGAGTAACCAGGTAGTACATGGAGGCTCAACATGCATGTGGTTAAAACAGAACACATCAGTGCACATCATAGCCTTTCCTTTTCAGCACCAACTGTATCCAAATAACACAAAAAACACAGGTGTTTTGAAAGTCCTCCCTTCCACTGTCAAATGTAGCTGAAATAGTTAATTCTTCAAAAGTTGATGAGAAGTACTGACGGACACAATGGTCATGAAACATATTTCTCAGGAAACCAAGCTAAAAACAAGATTACTGATTAATCTCACATTTCCTATCTCAAAATTATCCTGTAATTTTCTTACAAGGCCAATTTTCTCTTTTCTCAGCTCTCTCTATTGCCACTGTATTTGAAAGACCCTTTGTTTATTTTAGCATTATGTGTAATTCAGCTTTCAGTATTTCATTTTTTTTCCTGCATTTATCGGTTTAACTTCTGCATATTTCTTTTAGATTCTATTCTTTACTATGCCATGTGTATATGTTTTTAACACCCTTCACTTCTTGCTTGAGCTGCTCTTTATATCACCTTACTTAATCATGTTGGCCTTTTCCAACCTTTTTGCTGTTCAAATTTAAACAGGAATGGATTTCAATTGCAGTCTGTTCAAGTATTTCTTAAATATTTACCATTTCTCCTCAGTACATTTGCCATGCATTATAGAATTTCTATCAAAATCATCCAGGGCATTTTACATTCTTTCAACTCAAGTTTTCCAGAGGGCAGGAAAAAAAACACCAAAACAAAACATTCTAAAAGCCCTTGTGTATTGTTTAAGTGCTTACACTCTCTGGATTTCAAAATTCATTAATGTTGTATTTTCAAAACCTAATATTCTTTATCTTGAATATGCTGTATATTATGGTGTTACTTTTCAGCTAAAATCTAATTCAGAAAGGTCAAAGGCTCAAATCGCCTGCATTTTATCCTGATTGTGATGCTGTGGAATTTAAATAGCACAAACCCTAGCACTTCTCTCTATGAAACCCTAGTCCATATTCACTTGAAAATTTTTTATTAACTATTCCTAAATACATAATAGGATATATCAATATTTATATCAATGTACTTGCAGTGTAGTTTCAGGTGTTTTTAATTGGGAAAAAATTAATAAGGCCATAGTTGGTTGTGGAATCTATGTGGAAGTATGAAACAAAATTATGAAGTCTAGAAGTCAACTATTACTTCTTTGTCACAATACATGTTTTATAAGCATGACTTTTTTTTTCTAGTTGGTTATTGATGCTTCTCTCATTCTCTGTCTACAGGAATACCTTCTTTTCACAAACCAGACAATGAGTTACAGTAGTCTGTAAGACATTTTTCACTTGCCATGTAATTTCTCTGTCGTGTGATCTGGTAATCTTCCTCGCTCCATGGCTTTAATGCAAATGTTGTCAAGATTCATAATTCCTTGAGAGTAAGAGGAATTTTACATGACCCTGCATTAAACTCATGGACAACTTTCAACTTTTGTGCAAAAGAAAAAGCCCTTGAAATGTGTAGAAAATGTGTCAAAAGGATTAACACCTGATTATGAAATAATTCCATACTGTTAAAACTCAAATTGAACAAGTTACAGGGCCCCCTATTTTCATTCCATCAGAGACTGGCTTTTCTGTATTCATAAGGTTCTATATGGTACATTTTGGGGTTTGTGCACACTGAATTTTTATCCTTAAGTGAATTAAATGGTGAGTGTTGCCTCAGGGATCCAGAACGTAAAACTCAAGTCCTGGACCCATTGCAGTGTCTGAGGCTCATTTCACTTGCTCAGAATGAACTGGATTTGGATGTTTGTAAAGTCCCAGATTTATTTTGTAGTCTGCACAGGTTAAATCACTAAGTGTAAGAGTGTTTTCCAAAGCTCTCAGCTATTTTTAGGATGGCTTGATTTTGTGCTTTCCTGTGAAGCCCCCATGGTTTCAGGATAGTTACTATAAATATATGCACAAAAAGAACATTATTTAAAATAATTTCACAATGAAAAGTACTTGTTAAATCTTTTTATATCTTCTCCTTCCAGAATTTTATGTGCAGTAACTTAGGCAAGTAAAGAAAAAAAAAAGTCTAATTCATTTAGCTTGATAAAACATCAGTTTCAGCACAAATCTAGCCAAAAGTAATATACTAACTCGGTAACTATAAAATAACTAATTCAGCAAAAGGTCTGATGGTTATAACTTAAATCTCTGCAAGAGGTTGTAAAATATCATGATTTTGTCATAAATATCCATGTAGTAATGTTTCAAATTGTTTGAATGGACACATTAGGAAAATAATCATATTCAGTATGACTATGAAGGAAAAAAAATGACACAACCAATTAATAAAAATTTCTGTACTCCAGAAAAAAAAATCCACAAAAAAAAAAAGTAGCTTCATTATGTTGCATGCATTAAATGAGAAAATAGAAGTTATTAAACAAAAAATAGAAACTATAAGTTTATTAGCTATCTTATTACATGGCTATTTTAAAACAGGAATCTCATCTTCAGTAACAAAAATGCATGTGTCAGTAAAAATGAGCATGTATATTAATAGTCATAAGTGAAATTACAGTATGTCACATAACAGTATGGCATTTTACATTCTTTAGTTTTTTGCATTTGGCATAGAAAGCTTATGAAATTCCTGTTTGTGGTTTTCCAGTGCTCATGAAGATGCTTGGAATTCTCCCTCAAACAGATAAATACTGTAGTCAAGTTAATGTACTCAATGAGCTTTTAACAGCTCTTAAGTTAAATCAGATACACAACCATTCAATGGCTGAACTTGATGGAGTGTGATTTCACTCAAACCAAGCACCTGCCCTTACAGCAAACAGGATGCAATACCTAACATATTGAGTGCCTATATTTTGCTATTCTGACAGCAACTTGAAGTTAAAAGTCCAAAGAACACTCTTGTTCCAGTCATCTCACAACAGATGCCCATTTGCTTTTACGTCCACATCTAATGTTTACAGCTCTGAATGCCCAAAATTGTTATATTTAAGTGGGTATCCAGCAATGCTGGATACTTCATGTTACTGTCAGAAGAGTTGTCTCCTACTGTCCTGAAATGTAACATGTCTTCACTGACCTGATCTTCATTTTCTCAAATCTGACATCATAAAGGTAATTTTTTATCCTGGATGGTCAGTGAAAAACAGGTCAAAATTTTTATGAAAATTTTTTGCTACAAGAGGCCAATATGCTGCACAGTTTATATCACAGTTGCACTCTTCCCTTCTCGTGTTCCTTTCTTCTCTTAACTGTCCTTGCAATTGCAATATTTTCACTTTTGCTTGACCATACTACAAGTACAGTATGTTACTGGACACTTTATAAGATTATAAGCAGCATGGCTTTGATGTATTCTGTATCTGTTTTGCCTGAGAGCTGACCTATTGCTTGGGTCTCAAGTAGTTTCTAAGCACACAGGTAGGACTGCTTTCATGCTAGCATATGGACTTCAAGGAATGAGGCATCCAGCCAGAAGATTGTTGCTTCACTAACCTTCATCTTCTGGATGGACACTGATTATTCTGGAAAAAAAGATTCTCCTTAAAGTTCTCTGATATCCAGGCGTACTCTTCTTGAAAATTTCTCAGAAGTCTTTTAGACAAGCAGTACCTTCAGGGTACTCATACCTATAGCACTGGATATGTCAGAGTTTGCAGAGGTCATCTGCAGGTGCTTCTGGAGGAGATTAAAAATAGGGGTAAGATATGCAGTATAAAATTTAGAAATACATGCAAGACCTAGCAGAAGAGGACATTGAAGTGATAAGACATATGTCTCAAGATCAGGAACTCGGAAGTTTCTTACCTTGAATCAATATCCAAAATTATTCAAGCAAAATGGAAAGTATATATATTGTTTCTATTTTTGTTTGTCTGTGTACTGCATATTGTTTGTATGTTCTAGAAAGCTGCTGTCTGGGATTTGCAAGACAGGTATGAAGTCTGAGCAGACATTAATTTTTTCTTTGTTTTTCTGTTATACATTACGTTATGTCCCCTTCTTTTTTTTTTTCCTCTCCATTTTTCACAGACCTGAAACAAAAGAATCTGCATAATAGTTCATGAGATTTCATCACATCTTTCATCTTTGTGCTTGAGACAGTTAATATTAGAACTGTGTTTTCTGGGGAACAATCTGAGAATTTCAGGTTATACTTCCGAAAAAAAAAAAAAACAACAAACAAATCATAGTGCATATGATTATTTTGAACCTCATGGTATGTTTAACCTCTACTGTCACTCTCAGGATAAAGTTTCACTGTGACACAGAATCTGCATTTGTCCTACAACAAAAAGAGATAGCCAAATATTCCAAATCATCATAATTTCTAAATAATTCTAATTTTTACTAGGTTTAGCCATGTCCTGGGAATCTCAAGACTGGGAAGTAACTACCCAGCATCTGAGTACATGAATTAATGTATTTTTACAGTAGTGATGACGCATTCAGGTTAGAAGTCATGAGACAACTTGAGTAACTTTATAGCAGAATTTTTGAGGAAGGATCTGTGAGAATTTAAAACCTGACAGAGGCAAAGCAAAAATAGGATATTGCTGTATTTCCTGCCTAAAATGCTGGTACTTTACACTTCTAAATCAGTCCTGGCCAAGAAAAAATAAGGAAAATAAGTGTAAATCTAAGAAGCAACAGAGTTTAGAGACTTCTAGTTTAAGAAATCAACTCTTGAGCTACCTATAGTGTTCCCAAAAACTTTGCACTGGTTGATAATGGTCAAGTTATCCAAAATCTAAAATCTTCACCCTCATTTTGTTTCTGAGAGAGTTTTCTAAATTACAAACTAGCTCTCAAAATGACAGTTCAGGAAGATCTCATCAGCAATCAATGCTTAAACTGCACTATTAGCAATTTTGGAAGGTTATGACCATTATGACCATAAGAAACATTGCAACTTTCTGAGCTCTTCTGTCAGTAAGAGGCAGAGGGCAGTACATTTTGGAACCTTCAACAGTACTGCGTCAGTCCTTGGCTATTATACCTCCACTGCTCCCTTGCTCCCTTATTCTATGCTAGACTGCCAGGTGGTCATAAATTGCAGTTTCTAAAAAAAAAAAAAAAAAGTTTTCATCTGTTTTTATTAACTTTTAAAACCTGATGGTTGAAAACTTATTAAGAAGAAAGCCTCCAGGCAAGGTGAAATAAATTGTGAATCATCTCCCAAGATAACTATGTTTTCCCAAATGGACCCCTACAAACCTTATTGCACTATAAAAAAAAGACTTTCACAGTGGGAGAAAATGTTCTCTTTAAAGGTCTGATTACACCATATAGCACCAAGGAGTAAATGAAAGACATTATGTGTGAATGGCTTTGAGTATTTATAATTTCCACTGATTCTGATTGCTACTGAAATTCCAAAACTGTGTTACCCCAAGTCATTTTCTTTTCATGGCAAGGCAGGTGGGCTACCATATATAGTCAAAACTCAGTAGCCATTTAGTGAGTTATTGACCTCCTGCCTCTTATTTGAATTGCTGCATTTGTAGTTATCACCTAGGAAAGGATAAAAATTGCAGTCCAACCAATCATATTAAATAACAGAAAATATTCTGCATTTCAATCGGAGTCTTCAAGTGCTAACAGTTTACTTTTGGAAACAGCTCAGGACAGCATCACTACAACTCAAAGTTATATATATTTCTCTAGCTGGTAAAAAACAAGAATCATTGCCTAGATTTTACAGGCACTCTGGCTTTACAGGTCACAAAACTATTTATGTCATCAGATACTAGTTTACTGGCAGTCACGTCTGTCTTTCTGGCAAGAACATTAAGTGAAAGTGAAGCAGAGCTGGTACAGGTAGCATACAGCAGAAGGAATGTAGTGGAGATAACTACAGCAGATTAATAGATCTTGAAAGGATACCTGCTTCCAGCATGGAAGTATTTTTATGCTTCTTACAGTAGCTGGTAAGGCATAGGGAGGGGAAGAGGGGAAGCAGAGGGAGGAGGGAAGAATGTCCTTATTGCCTCCTAATATATTTTGGTTCATATAGCAAGGTGTTCTTTGAGCTCTTGAAGTAGGCTCATTTATGATTAAAAAAAACCAAAAAACAAAACACACACACACACACAATAAAAAGCAACCCCCAAACCAACCAAACAAGCCATCACAAAACCCCCTCCAAAACCCCATCAAGACATACATCTTATACCTACAGATGCTAATAGGGAACCAGTTCTCAGTACTGAACATGAATAATCCAGAAAAAAAAACAACAACCCAAAGCAACAGTGTGCATACTGTTTTTCCCCACACTCATTATTTGGTCTTATTGCACTACATTATTTCAATAATAAAAACAGTTATTGAAATTCAAATGAGGAAACAATGATCTCTACCTGAAAGATTCCTAGTGCTTTAGATCTTTCCAACTGAACTCACTGCAATCACCTGACAATGCCTTAGCATACACATTTAAATATTTTAGTTATTTGTGAGGCACTGAAAGTATTTTAGAAAATGTTACTGTAAAAGTGAACAGAAAAAGGACATTGTGAAATTTCAAACTTTTTCAGTAACAAATTATTTGAATAAAATGTCTAATATAGCAGGTTTGACTGGCATCAGCTTCAAATTATCTTAGGCCACTGGTAGAAGATCAATTCAAAGCATGAGACTTGTATATGATACTTGATTAGAAACTGCTTCTCAGGTACTAGATAAGGCCCCATCTCATCTTGTGGCAAAAGAAGTTTTTAGAAGTGAGAGAGTTTCCAGGGATTCAAAATCTTTCAGGATAAAATAGAAGAATAATCTGTAGAGAAAAAGAGCAGGAGGAAATCATATTATTTTGATCTGTCCACTATGCTGCCAGCAAGTCACAGCAATTTTTCCTCCTGTTCTTAAGTTATATACTAATTCATATATTTAAAGTTGCAGTCAGTGACATCATAAACATATTTTCAATGTATGTATATATATAATCAGATATTAACCTCTTCTCTCCATTTATAGCAATTGTTCTCGAATCATATTTTTCGTTTTTCTTAAATGAAATATAATAAACAGAAAAATACATTCTTGATATAAATAAAAAAAAGCTGTTGAAAAACCTACTTAAGAAATGTTCATAATTATTTTTATGAAAAGTTTCCTGAAAGTAAAACTAGCTTGCATTTTTTTTAATGGTACAATCCCAGCCATTTTTAAATAAAAATGTATTGGAATTAAAGTATCCATCACATAGTTTAGTTAAATTAATGACTTTAATTAATCAATAGATTTGCCAACTAAGCAAGTACTACCACAATGCCATTATCCCTTGAAATACATTTAGTTAAATATTTGGTTACTGTCTAACATGGCTCATTATATGCCTTAACAATATTGTATAATATGCATAGTTATGCTAGAATATAGCCTTGAGGCACTGCATCCAATACTAAAATTTCAGTGCTCCTCAGACAAAGAAGAACATGAGATAATATAGTTCTTCTGCATCTCAACTTCAACTCGTAAGCTTAAGGATAATTAATGAGGGACTTGGAGGAACATACTGGGAATAACCAAAAACCACTTAGTAAATAACAAAGCCCATGTGATATACTTTAGGTTAGGCTATGTCCTCCAGTGTTCCTAGAGCATAACTAAGTAATCTTAGAGAAATAGTATTGGAAGACATTGTCAGAGCATTTTTGTTCAAATCAAAGTAATGTAAGATCAATGTACAAAAAAATTCCTTAGACCTCCTAATTTATTTTTTCCCCTACAAATCTGTATTTTAGGAGAGTACATGTGTTACACGTTCAAGGTACAGTATTTATAATTTCTTCTAGTTTTTTGAAGAATTTTATTATGAAGAGTTTACAAAGGGAAAGAAAGGAAAGAAAGAAAGAAAGGAAAGAAAGAAAGGAAAGAAAGAAAGGAAAGAAAGGAAGGAAGGAATTCAGAAGGAATTTGGAAGGAATTCAGAAGGAATTCTGAAGGAATTCGGAAGGAAAGAAGGAATTCAGAAGGAATTTGGAAGTAATTTGGAAGGAAGGAAGGGAGGAAGGAATTTGGAAGGAAGGAAGAAAGGAAGGAAGGAAGAAAGGAAGAAAGGAAGGAAGGAAGAAAGGAAGAAAGGAAGGAAGGAAGAAAGGAAGAAAGGAAGGAAGGAAGAAAGGAAGAAAGGAAGAAAGGAAGAAAGGAAGAGAATTTCTTGTTGCTTGTAAATAGATAGCCTCACTAAATTTCTTCCTACTTCTGATCATGTGGCTTCTGAAGTTGCCGAAAAATAAAATACTGAGGTAACTACTGGTTTTGTTCAACCTCTTCCTAAGTTATACTTTTGTAGCATTACTAAAATTGTGAGACTTTATAAGTAACCAAAGTTTTTTTTATTATTATTACAGGATCATTCATAGAAGCAAAAACAAATCAGGGACTAAGGAATGTCAGAGAAGTTCTTTGTGAGGTAATATTGTACAGACTTCAGTGATCAGCAGTAATGATTCACTAGGATGGAGAGAAGAGATAATTCCTAATATTAAATATCATCTTTTACTTTTCAGTGTTCCTGGTCTGGCATTTTATGAATAGCAATTCTGTCATCCAAGTGGAAAATTCATAGGAAAATTATCTATATGGATGGATATGACAAATATATAAAAGAAAAAATATCATGCTATCAAACAGGAAAAGAAATGGTTTAGATGGACAAAAACTGCAACTTTTGTCATTTGAAATTGTACACTGTATTTTTCACGTATTTCATGATGAAATAGCTTAACAAACATTTCAATATTAAACCAAATAATATGAGTTAATATAGACTAGGTAAAATTAGTGAGAAACTGCACTAGAGTAATTGAAACCAAACCAAGCCAAAAATGTATGACTTCAATAATGGTTTCAGGGGACTGAATTTAGGGATGACATGCTAGTGAGATCCTCCAGTCCACTCTGTGAGGTCATGGCTACAATAAGACACATTCATCTCTGGTTTCTACACCAACACGTGCAGCAGGAGGAACAAGCAAGAGAAGCTGCAAGCCTTGGCCCAGAGACGCACTGGCATAAGCGAAATGTGGTGAGAGGTACCTTGTTGGATGGTTACAGGCTCTAGAGGAGGAATAAGCAGCCTAAGTGAGCTTGAGTAGCTGGAGGATTGTGAAAGTGGTAAAATCCCCATTCATCCCAAACTTGTGTGGAACCTGCTGCTCCAGCTGCATCCCTGTAAGTCTAAGGACCCCAGTGGGATTCATGCAAGGGTACTCAAAAAGCTAGCTGATCTCCTTGCAAGATCTCTCTCTATGATTTTCAAATGATTTTGGTTTCCCATTGAGTGGAAGATGACAAATATTACCCCAGTATTCAAGAAGGGCAATAAAGCAGACTCTAGAAACTACAGGCCTGTTAGTAAAATTATGAAGATTATTCTGGGAGGTATGGAAAAACACCTGGAGGACAGCACAGTCATTGGTCACAGACAGCATGGCTTCATGAGGAGAAAGTCCTGTTTTTCAAACTTAATTTCCTCTTATGACAAGGTAACCTAACCAATGGATCAAGGAAATCCAGTTCATGTAATTGGAAGGAACCCTTGACTCCTTTGAGGGCAGAGAGGCCCTGCAGAGACACCTTGAAAAATTAGAGGTCTGGGTAATCACCAACCATATGAAGTTGAACAAGATCAAGTGCTGATTTCTGCCCAGTGTGGGGCAACCCTGGATGCAGAGTGGGGAATGAGATGCTGGAGAGCAGGACCACAGAAAGGAAACCAGGGGACCTGGTCTGTTCTGCTGACTGGTCCACAGCTCTGAAAAATCAGAAACTAAATATCAGAATAAATTAATTTGTTGATCCCAGTCCTCTACGCCAGTCACAGACACTAATAAAAGTTAAAAGCTTTTCCAGATGGCAGATGCATTCAAGACAGCTGTTCCAATGTCCTACAATATTTATGCAGGAAACTTTAGAACACTACAGGAAAAATCACTGAGGGTCAGCTTTCTATCACTGTTATACTGTTCTTGAAAGGTCTTTACTCAGTAACTTTCTGATAATTTTTTTTAAAAAATACGTAATTCATGATACATATATGACATGAGTCATGACAGATTTCAGCAGTTCTCCAAAACAACTCAACGTAGTTGAATATTCCTGACTACAAAGGACTAAAGATAATGCAGTTTAGTTCACAGGAGGTATACTTTAATATATACCAGATACATTGTATTCCTCCTGATGATTCCTTTTGCTACAAATCCATTTATCAAGTCATCAAATATCTACCATCTTTTTTCTCATGTGTACAACATTCATTAAGAAATTCCAAACAAAACAAAAATTCAATTTTATGGAGGAGGAACTCTAAGTAAGAAATGTGACATTCTACCAAACAATGTTCTTTTTTCAGATACTTAAAATAAATCCTTTTCTTTTCCTACCCATTCTTTGAGGAAATGCATAATGTTCTAGCAGTTTGACATTTACAAAAAAAAATAAACAAAGGGAATAAAGAAACTCAATTACTCTCTTTTTTATTTATCATAATGGTTATTCTTTGGTTGCATATGGTCAGTTATGTGCTTGTGTCTTTGTTCAGACTGTTTCAGTTTTGTTAATATTTTAGTAGTAATTCTGTTAGCAACGATGTTACTGAATCAACGTCATAATCAATAAGACAAATTATTTCTCTCTTAAGTGTACTTGAATTTCAGAAGAGGTCCACTCCTATAAAAATCCTGAAACTGCAAATGAAAAATAATTAAAATGTGCTAAAAGTACTGTATCTTGGAGCAGGTCTACAGTTGCATGTTTAGAAACTACAAAGAAAGGAAATGAGATTGGGAGTCACAGATATAACAGTATAAATAATAGATTTTCCAGACAAAGGATAAATTTCACTTCTTAGAAGTTCTGAGGTAACAAAGATATGTTTTCTGTTTAAGTAACCTAAAGTTCTGAAAGTTTTTGTCTAGTTGTTTTAATTTTCATTCTTTTCCTTCATGAGTGTTCAAGTATGCCCAAAATAATTAAATTCAAATAAATCAGATTTATAGAAATTAGGTTTCTTATTTTTCTTAGGCATAAGTAATACTACTAGTTGAGAAAATAATATCAATCCCAGAATAAAGTAAAAAACAATGTAAAATGTAAACAGAGGAAACATGGCAGCTTAAATGAAAGTATGAGGTGGTTAATGAAATTGTTAACATGTTCAGGAGAAAAATACTTAATTTTTTTTGTCTAACATGGATAGGCAAAAAGGTAGCAAGTAAGCTTAATAGGAAAGGAGATTTTTTTTCAGTCCTGGTATCTGAGACTGCTATCTGCAAATCAGTAGTCTAGAAAGGTATCAGTTATTTTTAAAAGCTCTGCAATATGTAGAGTGCAATTGATTCTGAATGTTCTGGATGGTGATCTATTAAAATGTCAGAAATATAAAAGGCCTGTTGGGTAGACAACTGGTATTATAGAACTTCTCTGTCAGCCTACTTTTTACAGTTTATTGATCTGGGAATCAAAGAGACTGGATAATATGTCCTTCATAACAGCTTGATCTACACATTGCTTGCCATGTAAAAGTGGTTATTTGACCTCAACGATCAAAAACTGATTTAATTTATATGCCCTCAACCACGTCCCAGGTGACAGAATTGAATATTTCAGGGAAAATATTCCAGAACACACCCATAATTTGCCTTTATGAAGATTTACTTAAAACGGAACATTGATGTGTATGTGGGGACAGATCATTTGACAGTGAAATTTCACTTTTCCTCCTTTTGTGCATTTGTATATATATTTGCAATATATGCTCTGGCAATGTTAGTAGCTCCCTCATAAAATGCCATTCAGGTTTTAAAAGGCTGTTGAGATATGCTCACTGCCACTAATGAGTATTCTTTGAATAAAGCAAGGCTGTCTCAAAATTAGCACATTTATCTAACGTCTTCATATTCTCTACAATATAAGCTGTCTCCCACATGTTTTTTTTATGACAATTACTGGTCTCAGAAAGCCATATAATCTCTTTCCATTTAAGGGCCATAAAACACACTCAGGAAAGACACTATTATTTGCTAGGTTATATCTTGTATGTTGTCTAATAGTGAGGGTGGTGAAATCAATTATTCTGCCATTTTATATGCAAAGTGCTGTATCAGCTAAGTACAAAGTATGAACAAATCCTAATGTTTAACCTCAGGGTATTTGTTTGTCTGGATCCTCATTCTTTCTGCAAACAGGAAATCATTACTGTTACTCTCTGGAGATGTATAGTTTCCCTAAAGAGGGAAGGTGGCACAGATATTCTTTGCAAACCACATGCTACAATGCTAATTTCTGGTTTGACCATTCTTTTTTCTTGATATCTGTACTACTATTTGTTTTATTTTGAAAAATAGATGGACAATCCCAATATATTTACACAGAAGTTATATTTAGATCCTAGATGTACATTTTAGATATAGATTGAGAGAATAAGGATTTTTTCCTTCTACAAGACTGGAATGGATACTGAAATCATAAAACCATATAACCATGACACCATTGCTTGCAATTTATTATACTGCTAAAAAAAAAAAAAGAAATGGAAAACCCACCAAAGTAGAACTAAGTCCAGAAAGTTTTTCTTTTATTTTCATAAGAACAGTAATGGAATACACTGCACATGTTAATGAAGAGAATGATCTCATTCTTTATATGGAGTGTAAAAATGAAGAGAGGGACAACAACCTGTCTTTGTACTGAAGATTTTTTTTTTTCCAGAAACAAATTAATTGTCCGTGAGATGTTTCCATTTGCTAAAGAAGAAAAGTTCCAGAATTAAACTGTCCACTGATAGTCTACAAAGTTCAAGTCTGGCATTTTGGAAAAGGTGCTTCATGAACCTAAATGTCCAGCTATATTCTGATAAAGTTAGGCAAATAAAGCAGGGAAAAAAAAACAAACAACCAAAAAAACCAATTTCAGATTGTATCCTCTCATACATCATCAGTTCACAACAGGTTACAAAACTTCTTTCAGTAGCAGTTTGAGGGTTGCAAATTGTAGACATGGAAAGACAGTTTTCACTTTGACTGAAACTGTTTTAAGAGGATCCTTCAAAGAAATCTGCAAGCAGTTGAACCACTTCATTGCAGTTGATTTAAGAGTTATCAATCATTTTAAAGCAAGTAAAATACATTCAATTTATATTTTACTAAAAATTTTATTTTCTTTCAAATGGGAGCTATGTAAATTCAGAAAAAAATTCGTGGTTCTGTTTTTTAATGTAACAGAGGATATCTTTCATTATTATAACTGAAATAATTTGCCATCTCTCATTTAGCAATGTCAGCAAAATTAATCAAGCAACCAAGAGATGAAAATCCATCTAGGCAGTCTGCCTTCCTTTGCTGAAGGATTCTCTGTGGATTAGCAGCCAATGTACAAAAGACTTCCATGAGAGATGAAATGTCTATTTCAGAAACCTGCTGGTAAATTTACACCTGTAGCCTTCTACATATAGAACCACGAAGTACATAAAGAAATATTAATTTATAACTTCTTACTATTACAGCAAATCACTGATAAAAATGGGTCTCAGACCAAGTAGTATTTAAACTGCAAAACTCATTTATTTAAATATTACTTCCAGTCTAGAACTTTTGGAAGTGAGTGAAAGAAGGCTATTTACTGAGCTGTCCTTCCCAGTTATAAACTGAAAACAGTGTTTATCATTTTTTGCAGTACAGTTGACTACTTCTGCTAGTTTAATTTTGTTTCTGCTTGACTTCAGCTTTGACAGGTCAAAGTTGCCAACAATTAGCAATTTAATAATAATAATAATAAAAANTTAGGACCCAACAACGTGAGATATTTTTCATTCAAAATAGTTAGTTGCTTAAGTGGCTTTTAAGAAATGTCGAGCAATTGGCTGTCATACAGGTCTGCTTTCCTAAAGGTAGTTTCATTTTTTGTTTGGTTTGTTTNTCTAAAAAAACCCTAATTTTTCAAGAATTATCTAGAGTAGTCTCTACTCTGGAGCGCAATTAACTATCACAAAGGTTCACACCTACGCCAGTAAGTACCATATTGCTTCTGAGCTTTTGTCCAGCTAGAGTGGAAGCCAGTCTAGTTCCAGTCTAAGAACAACTGTGTTATTCTTCTGGTTCATTGTCCCCCTGTCATCCACACTTCAGTTGATTTCCCCTGGAACAACAAATCTTGACCTAAAATGCTTGAAACCTGCACTTGGACATCAAGTGATTGCATTCCAAGGCCTGCTACAGAAACAGATTGGAATAGAACGGAGTTGAAGCTGTTACTATGCACAACAGAGCAATTTATTTAGGTGGTTGAGAAATAGTTATCTTGTTATTTGACCCTCAAGCTAATAAAGAATAAGTGACCAAGAAGAAAAAAAATTCTCATATTTTTCATGGGAAGTGAAAACTAAAGGTAAATTAAAAAAAAGGATTAGTTGGTTAATAGGGACTTTCTGTGAGTACTTCAGCTCCTTCCCACAAGGCCTTCAAGATACGTTTTAATGCCATGTCCACAGAGAGGTAATATTGATCTACCACTTCTAATGCAGTGAATAAACGTGTCAACCATGAACGGACAACGCTGAATGTGGAACAGCATGTCATAGGCTCACTGTTATTTCTGTTTAAAAATTTGAGTTATAAAAGAAAATACTGAAACCTGACTACAAACTTACATATCACAGAAAGATAATAATTCACTACGTATATTATAAGACCAGGACTCTGGAACATCTGAAATCTGATGAACCTTCTTCAGGATGCTGCTACAATGATGTAAAATTAAATGCTATTGAAAAGCTATAGTACTTTTTACAAAAAAAAGGAAAAAAAAAGAGCTGTAGCCTCTTTACAAAACATGGTCACTTCTTCCTAAAATCTGAGGTCAAGACAGAACCATGAGGGACCTATTGGTTGTTGTACACACAACATAAATCCCTTGAAGTGAGCAGGAGTTATAGGCACCCTGATAACTGCTCAGTCATTAAAGTACTCAGACACATTGAGAAGCCAATTACAGAATCCAGTCTTGCAAGCCTTCTTCCTCACAGACCTTCCCCATTTGCACAAGTGTATGTGTAAATAAGGGCTTGTGACAGAATGAAAACACTCACTGCACCTGTACAAATTTCTTCTCTTTCCTATCACTTCAGCAGTTGTTTAAAAAGTAGAAATCCATGCTCCTGCAGGTACAGTGTTTCCTCTGTAATGATCAAATGATCATTTGGACATACATACATATATATATATGTATATATATTATATTTAGGACCCAACAACGTGAGATATTTTTCATTCAAAATAGTTAGTTGCTTAAGTGGCTTTTAAGAAATGTCGAGCAATTGGCTGTCATACAGGTCTGCTTTCCTAAAGGTAGTTTCATTTTTTGTTTGGTTTGTTTTTTCATTATGCATAAAGATTTCACATACTCAGGACATTAATTACAATTGATATTTAATAAAATATCAGTTTGTGTTAAAACACCATTTAGAAGGGATTAGTCACGGAATTATTGCTAATTTCATGCTCACTAGCTTATTTTCTTCATTTTGTGTTCAAATTTACCTGAGAACACAAAGGAAACCAAAGTCCTGTTAATGTTACCAACCTAAATTCTCTATTTTTTCTCACAGAAAGTATTTGGACGGAAACATTAAAACGTATACTTTCTGCATCTCTTTCTTTACAGCAACTCACTTGCTAGAACAGTCACAGAAACTGAAGACAAAAGATAGAAAGTCACATCCTAAGCAGATTTTATTTTATATTTACATGAATATTTTTAGTGGAAATGTAAAGTGTTTGGCCAACCCTAATTATTTTTTTTTCTGTTAGTTCAATATTCTTTTTCAGGTACTGGCAGAAACCAGAAAACAAACAAACAAACAAAACAACAAAAACAAAACAAAAAAACATGTAAAGGTTAAAACAAACAAATAAATAATAAAAAAAACCAACCATAGTGTCTTCAACTTTTAAATGCTTATTTTTTTTACACAGACTATGCAAACAGTCAGTCTATAGGAAAATGAAGGTCTTGTGCAGGAAGAGAGGAAAGAGAAAAAC
Organism: Campylorhamphus procurvoides; assembly: GCA_013396655.1. Classification (NCBI taxonomy): domain Eukaryota; kingdom Metazoa; phylum Chordata; class Aves; order Passeriformes; family Dendrocolaptidae; genus Campylorhamphus; species Campylorhamphus procurvoides. Next base: position 88,983 of record WBMV01008683.1, read on the forward strand.
AAAACAGACATGGCTGTGATAAAAAAATATATGTATTGCATAAAATGTTTTTAGTTTTTCAAAAAGCATGTGCATAAGCCCACTTGCATTAATCTTCTACTGCTTACTGGTTTTGCTTAGTATGAGAACTGCTAAGAAATAAACATGAAGTACTGCATGCAAAGGCATTTTACTCAGATATCAAAACTTTTAGAGAACACAAAATTACTCATTTTCCCCAGAAAGAAAAACTTATGATTGCACTTCATAGATGAAAAAGAAAACCATCTTGATAGAGAAATTGCCTTGTCTTATGTGCAATATTAAGAGGAAATAAGATCATTGCTTTTATGGATGTTGGAACCAATGTTCTTAGAAACAGAATTCAAGAAGGAAGACAGCTAACTGAATATTCTTTTCTGTCAAATAAGCACTCAGAGTCACTGGAGCCGAAATGTTTGAAAGCTGTTGTGATGTTAGTTCAGTTTTTATCTGCAAAGTGTGCTACTAATCCTATAGAACACTTACTAAACTATATATTTTGAGAAATTAGGAGAAATAAATTCCCAGTTAAAACCAGATTACTAGAGATACCTTCTTGAACAGCCTCTTGCTACCTAAACATAGCAGGATCATTAAATGCAATTATACAGTCTTTTTAAAAACGTCTCATGTTTCAGATAGTTTATAGAATTTAATTCTTATTGGTCATTTTATTCCAAAATCAATTGCAAATTGAAATATTATGCAAATAGTTAAGAATAAATCTATTGTCTGGATTTTCCTCCTCTTGAATATAACTTGTAATTTTTGCATCCCTCATCAAATTTAGAATGCATTCCACAGGAACTTACTGGTGGTGGCCATTTTCTTGGAAAAATTTACATTTTTTTTCAATGCAACATGTAAAAATTAAAATAGCACTTTAAAATATACTGCACATGATCAATGTCCTAAAAAACCCACTGATTCATGGTGCATTAATATAAAAACAGTGAAAGAACACAAAATGTCAATACCCACCAGAATATTTAAATATTTATCCCTATTCTCAAGTCAATTTATAAAGCAGTTAAAAATACATTAGAGGGGTCTATTGACTAAGCACACCAGCAAAATTTTGCAAGAGGAAACAACTTAAAAAAATTATCTTTATTTAGAATTTTAAATTGATTAATTAATCTGTGTTCAAAAATACATATTTTAGAGAATTCTGCAAGTTAATAAAATGTTGTCAAAGTATACAATTACTTTATTTTTCCTTTACAACTGGAAGACAAAGTTTACTTTCCATCCATCAGTATTCATTTACGTTTAGATATTTTTGTTTAGATAATAAGTAATAAACTAGCACAACTTGAAAATGTGCAAGATAGATATAGAACAAGGCTGTCACAACACACCTCAGAAAAAGTGGATATGACAAATGCTGTTAAAATAAGTTTGAAACCAGTCATCATTTTTCATGCTACATCTTTGCAATTTGGCACATAAAGAATATTTTTGCATGACAGATGTCAATAAATTAAATGTGTGCTTCCTTATAATTGTCATTAAAAAATCCCACACCTCAAAATGCACCTTCCCCCCTTAAAATTCAACAGACATCACTTAATTTTCAGTCTTAATCCAGGCATAGAGCAGTATTCCACCAAAAGTCAGTAAGATATAGTGTCATGTAAGATAAACCATATTCCAGTAATCTAATCAATTCATCTGATTATTTAAATGACAAAGACAACAGTTGTAACAGACCTCTTCAAGTAAGAAATCCAAAGCTGACAATATTTTGTCTTCTCCCCCACGTATTAAAAATAAAAATTACAAAAACTAAATTTTATAGAGAAATTCAAGTGGGCAAGACAACCTAGAAAGGGCAGTGTTTCTTGAAAATGCACACAATATTTCATTCAGCAATTGTTTCATTCATTATTCATTCATTATTTCATTTCATTTCAATCTGAACGTGTATGCAATAAGTGAGTCTGAAGCAAACAACTAAGTGTGTTAAACTGAATGGAGAGCAAATTTTCTCCAATCTCCTGTCTTATAATCAGGAAAAGTTTAATTTTTTGTGTTTATGCATACAGATAATAAGATTCTAATTCACTTCTCCCATGTGTTTAGGAACATTTATTTTTATTTTTTTTTAAAAACATTCGGATGATGGATACACACCTTTTAATGTTCAGATAAATTTGTAGAGATAGATTGTAATTCTTAGAGTGAAAGAAAGGGTAAGCATACGGTAATATTCATACATAGAGGGTTTCCTAAAGACATGCTCAAAGCCAATGAATTAGACATAAATCCCAAGAACCCTTAGACATAAAGGTAAGAAACCTGACACTGGACTTCAGAGCCCCTGTGGGAGTCTATGCTGAGTTTTACATCACAGTTCAGTGCAGTGCTGAAACAGTACTGTGTTTTTACACCAGCTTTGAACACTGTCAGGCACTGACCCATTTGGAGCAAAATTTTAATGTACTTATTCTTTCTGTTATGTCCCTGTGTGGATATAGAACTGGTGTGTCTGGAAGTCACCTTTTCCAAGGTGCCTCTTTCAGAGACAATCTGACATATCTATGAAGGAAAAATGGAGTAAATTCTGAATGACAGCGACCTTCAGTGACAATTCTGCATTTCAGCTTCAAGAAAATTGAGTCTAAATTATATTTACTAATAATTAAAAGAAAAAAAATGTAATCAGACAAATCATACTATCCTTCTGAACAAAATGTCCAGAATGCAGCTAGATAAATCCGTAATCTCATGGGTGACCAGTGTGCTGATAGGTCAGGCACAAATGGTTATAGTGAATGAAATTACATCAGGCTGATGACTGGTCACTAGTGGGGTTCACCAGGACTCCATCTCAGAGCCAGTGCTGTTCAACATCCTCAAACACAACTTCGGCACAGGACTCCTTAATGATAGTTAAATAGCAGATCGATAATAAATATCAAACAATACTTAATTGAGAGATACTGTTGGCACCCTTGGAGTCAGGGAGGCCTTGCAGAGAGACCCTGACAAATTAGGGGACTGGGCAATAACCAATGCTATGAAATTCAACAGGGGCTAGTGCACTTGTACAAGGCAATCCTGGATGTACAGACAGACTGGGGAATGAGATGCTGGAAAGTACCAGTTGGGGTTTTGGTCAAGCTGAATCTGTGTCCTTGGGGGGCATCAGTCACAGCATCAACAGTCAGGGAAGGGAGTGGATTGTCCCGCTCTGCTCTGCGCTGGGGCAGCCTCGCTTGGAATATTGGGGCAGTTTTGGGCCACGACACAAGAAAGATGTAAAGGTTAATAGAGAGCATCAAAAAGAGGGCTACAAAGACTGAAAATCTAGAGAGGAAACCTTGTATGGAGCAGCTGAGGTAATTTGCCTCGTTCAGCCAGAGAAGAGGAGACTGAGGGGAGGGAGACCTCATTGCAGCTTCCTTGTGAGGGGAGGAAGAGGGGAAGGAAATGATTTCTTCTCCCTGGTGACCAGTGGCAGGACTCAAAGGAATAGCGTGAAGCTGCATCAGGGGAGATTTACGTTGGATATCAGGAAATAGTTCTTATTATACTATATTATATGTGGATAGTCAAGATTGTATGCTAAAGCTAATCAATATTAACTGTCAAGTATTGTTTTTACGTCATAACTACTGTCATATATCTGTGTTAAATAAAAATACTGTCCCGTGGAGACTACTTTACTATACTGGTTGCATTTTGGTTTTAACTAAAGTATCTTAATGCCATTCACTATAAAATAGCGCTTTGTGATAGCTTTCTCTCATTTTCAACTTAAAATCTTCATGTTTCCTATTACATATAAAATTGTTTTATAACACCAAACATTATGTGATTTTCATAATGAGGCATAGTGTAGGTTCAGTCATGGGATTTTAACTTGTTCTTTAATCTCTTCACAGTTATCCAGAAAAAATAACAGCAAGAAGCAATATCTAAATAGCACTCTCTGAAGCAGAATTATTTTTAATCAATTATATGTCAGTTTATTTTTACTCTGATCTGTGACCCTTTCCAATGATCTTGATTTTGTATTAGAGACTACTCTTCTCTTCATGGCCACAAAGATGATTTTAAAATCATGCAATGAAGTAGATGTGCTAACCCTTTAAAATGTATTTACCTATGATAGAAATGAGAGAGATCTTGTTAAATTTCAGTGAGGTCTATGCAGTTGACGCTGTACTCCTTGCATTTTTTAGTTGAAGATATATCTTGAAAAAAAAATGTAATTTGAGTTTTCTTTCCAAACTTGTTTACTGATCCTTTTTCTCTATTTGAATCCATAGGTGTTAAAGATATTTGAGTTCTGATAACCTGATTTAAGAGGTCACTGTCCCATTTCAAATACACCAATTCTAGTATCATTCCTAGCTTCTGTAATTATCTTTTCTACAGTGCTTAGACATAAACTAGAAATGAAGGATGAACACAGAAGCAAAAATGAAAACTCCAGTCCTAATGATCTTTCATTTGTTCACAGACATTTTTAGTATTTCTAGGATGAGCACTTGAGTGATAAATTAGCTGAGATCATGTACAAACTATTAGTGAAATTAATACAGAGACTCTTCCAATAAAAATAGCTTAAGACATTTCTACTACTTATCTGCCTTCAGAGTACAGAAAAGAATTAACTATGTAATGATATCCTCTGAACTTTTCTGGTCTTTTTTTTAATGCAACAGTGATTCAGACCTAACAGAATCACCTCCACTTGTCTATAATAAATTTTCTCTTGAACTGATAATCATTCTCTAGGATTATTTCACCTTCTGGGACTGACTAAAAACTGTGGTGTGTGCTGAAAACTCTCCTGAGCTTTCCTGGTCAGGTCAGAGCAAGGGAAGGTGCTACCTACCCACTTCTTGTAGATGAAAAAGTAGTGAGAAAGAAGAGAAAGCTTTTGAAATACATTGGTTCAGGTACTCCCTGATCCCTCTTATTTTCACAGGGACTAGGGGGATTAAATCTCTGCCGTTGTATTTTCTTATTCCAAAATGCATCAATAGGAAATTAGCTGGCAGTGTTTTGCCTTTAGTAAGGAGCATAATGACCAGACCAAGACTAAAACTGCCAATATAGGAACATCTCAAGAGGCAAGGTGTGTTATAATTTGATTCATGGCTTGCCTCAGGAGCAGAAAAGAATTAAAAATTCTGAGAATCTCTTTACTGAATAACTGATGCTTTATTCTTAACACTACTAATTGGCAGACATGCAGATTATGATAATTAAATATTCTGCTGCCTTTTGCCACACAATTACAGACACATTGAATTCACATAGTTAACCATTGACACTATGATTTGTAAACTTGAAATAGAAGTCTGAATAATACATTACACATGTGACAAAAAAAATTGCATAATTGTGGGAAGATTGTGATGCATATTCTGAACGTTTTGTTCATATAGAGGCCTCAGCCTGTTATTGAATAATTCTATTAATTTAAAATCACATATTACTAAATTCAGTGGAACTAGTTTCTTTAATTCTCATATTATAGGATTCATACTCTCAGAATGACCTAATTCTGTAAAAAAAAAATCATGATATTAAGAAAAAAAATAAATTGCGTTCTAGACCAGAAATTTAAATGCATTCTTATTATCAACTTTTAGTTATGTTTAGATTTGGGTTTTATTTTCTATTCAGAAACACTGCTACTTAATCTCTATCCTCTGGTTATTTCCGTGTGATTCATTTTCACGCTCACCTCTATTGGGCATAGATAAGACATTTAGTATTTTCAAGGGTAGCACTCACGTTGGGGACAGATGTTGATATTTAGATCCCCCTTACCAAATCCTATTTGACTGTGAAGTGCAGGACAGGAGGGTCCTGGTTCCCTTAGGTAGGCATGTTAGGGGAAATCCTCTTGAGAATAAGACCATCTGGCATACATTTTGATGACATTTCAGCAGTCTGTCAGGGCTTCTGCAAAAGATTTTAGATGTTTTAGTAGGAAGAGACAAATAAATAACTGTGTTACCAGGATGCTGAATTTTCCCTGCTCACATAAACAATAAATAGGTCCAGATCTTGTTCTCTTTCGAGTCAAATTAGAGTTGACTTCAATAGAAAGAATCAATCCTACAACAGAACAGGAATTGTTCCTGCTATAGCTGCCAGAATGTGACAAATATATAAAGAACAAGTATCCTGAAGGGATAAGGTATCTTTAGAAGAAAATGCTGAGAGAAAACAATTCCCTGAATGTTAGGAGTTAGATTTAAAAGACAATTTAAGAGAAAAACAGAGATAGGATCTAAATATTTCAGAGTTTGCCTGAATTGATTGAACTGGTGATGAGGGACAAGAATTTGTGCCTTCTGTAATATTTATTGATGGAGCCCCATTAATATGACTCAGTGGAGCTCACGCAGGTTGACTTACATGAGTTTATAGCCCTGTGTTTATCCATTTCCTTCCTCCCATAAGAGTCTGACTATATTCAGGATATTTAGACCACTCAGTTATACTTCAGCAAGTATACTCCACACTGCTATTAGGCCTGAAAAAAAAGGAGAATATAATTTCAATGTCTTCTCTTGCTCTATTACAGTCTCTTAAGTGATCTGTCCTAATTTCCTAAGTAACTTTTAAATCTGTACCCTGACATCTTTCAAATCCTCAGCACTAGTTTGCTCACTCCAGTTCAAACTTCTCTTTTTTCATACTGTTTAGGTTTGAAGCTCTAAAGTCCATCAAATTTTAATTTCTGTTTGAAAAGAATAATTTTTCTAGTTTTAGAACTAAACTAACTTTTCTCGTTTAGGTGTGGAGAAAGTAAATGGTAAAGTTTTCCTCTAGGACAATTTGACAAATTGCACTAATTGTTCAAATTGCGTTTATTGCAGAGCCTTTTTCTTGAAAATAACCGTTAAACCTAAGACCCAAACTGACCCTTCACTTCCTCCAACCACCTCTTCTAATTCTAGACCCAGCTGTGATTCAAAGTGATCCTCAGGATGACAGGATCCTTGTGATTCCTTGTCACCCCTCAGGAACCACACAGCCTTAGTACCTGCCTCCAATTCCTCATGAATGATTTGTCTCAGAGATACTTCTTCATTTAGGTGGCTGTGCCTTGAAGCAGTGCTGGCTGGTGCAGACTGTCATGGCTCTTTGGATCAGAGTGCCTTGCTGAAAAAGGTTAATGATTTACCTTGATCATAGGCAACCAACCTGGTTCATACTTTCCAGAATCAATAATGTTTTTGACTGGCTTAGAAACTCACTGATATTTCTGTTAAACTGAGATTGAGGAGTGAGGAGGAGAAAAAAATGGAGACAGGCAGAAGTCAACCTTCTGCCTTTTCAAACCTCTGGCTCTGAGATGGGCTTCCTCTAGGATAAACACACAAGAAACCAAACAAACAAACAAAAAAATAAACAAAAAAAAATGAAGGGTATAAAGGCTTGTGGTACTAGACTGAGGGTTATGTAGTAAAAGTCGTTGGCTCTTGTTTTTGCATCTCCCATGGTTGCTTTAACACAGCATTCTAAATGCATAATATAGTAACTCACAATGCACAGAGTTATAGAAAGAGAAGTTATGGAAGATATTCTACCATTTCTTGTTGTAGAGACCTAAAGATTTAAGAGGTCTGAAATCTCATATGGTGACACAAAGATCTTTGCACATTGATTTGTTTTGTTTTGTTTTAAATATCTGCCTAATAAACGACTCTATTTATTGATCTCTGTGTGTCAGGGAATGCTCTGCACCAATAGCCCAGAGAGAGAGAAAGAGAGAGAGATTGAGAATGTAACTGGTTTCAGCAATGACTACAATTCCAGAACAGTAACACTTGTATTCCACTCGTTGCTCAAGTAAATGCATTACATAAATTTTAATTGAAATAGCATAAAAGTGCCAGCATGTTTCAGATCATTACACAACTATTCAAGACATGTTTTACTTTTCACAGATTCTGTAGCCCAGTATGTATTGTAAAGAGGTAGTGAACCTTCTCTGGACTGCTATGCACCAAAAAGATGGAGAGGTTTCAAGTATTCTGTCAAAACAGAGAAATCCTGTCAAAGGATTTCAATTTTGACCAATCCAGAAACAGTCCTTTAAGAATTTAATCAGCAAGAATATAGGCTCTTGCATGGTTTGGATCTGAATTTTGGTTGTTGATGCCTATACACATAACAAATTTGTGTGAAACAAAGGGATCCATTTCCTAGTAAATCTTTTCCTATAAATCTTATTATCTCCTTTGCACTGAGAGAGACTTACTATTGGAGATATATTTATGTAGGTATTCAGGCATTTTAGGATGCAAATGGACACGTAGTGAAGCCACTCCTGTATTCAAAAGCTCCTAAGTACCAAACTTCCATTGCAATTACATTTATCAAGCTCATTTCTTTTCTCCAACTGAACTTTCATTGAGCTTGATTTAAAATACATACTTTTTTTGTTGTCATTGCAGTAAAAATCACTATACTGCAAACAATACTTTTCTAAAACCATTCCAGAACAAGGAAAATAATATATGCAACATTGCCTACCCACCTGAGCTTGCAAAATTCTTATTTGGGAAAGAGCAAACTAGCATTATTTTCTTAGAAAAAATGGGCTCTTGTCATTTTTGCACTCTTACAGAAAATGGCTTTACCAGTTTATGACTCCTCCTGCCTGAAAGGGAAGTAGGAGGAGAGCATAATTTTTTATTTATGAATACTCCTGTAAATGATATCACTATAACACCCAGAGAATTTGATGCAGTTATTTAAGGTTTTCCTGCCACTGTTTTACTTCTTCAATGGTTATTTATGTTGGTAACTTCCATAGTATATAAAAAATAGAATTTATTATAATTTTGAATTATTTGGGAGTTAACTGACAAAAAAAAATAACAGCTGGAAAAGATAATGGATAATATTCTGATTTTTATCAGAGATTATTTTTTTTTTGCAAATATAGCTTCCCCTCAAGAAATGGTGATTCATTTCTTTTTTGTGTGTTTTTATGTAAAACTGAAATAATCAATCATCTTTAATCAGTTTGCACTTAGGGACATCTGTTGTCAACTTGGTTTTACATTAAGCCTTCACATACTCTTTTACAAATCTGAATTTCAGCACATAAGATTCATTGTAATAATAAAACTGTTTTTCAAAGCCATTGTATAGTCTAATATGAATGTAGTATGTCAGGATTGACTAGGAATCTATCTGAATTTCTTCACTGTGTAAACAGAAAGAATATTTTTCTAAAGATTCTCCTTTTCACAGTCTTGACAAGCTTCTCTTTGTATATTTTACCACCAAAATTGAACAGAATTTTGTTAATACTATGTGCTTGATATTACTTTTATTTGATGTTTTAATTCTACCACAGAAGCAGGGGCATCATGGGTGAAGAAATATTCTCCAAGCATATTTATATTATGTTGCAGCTGTCAGTGTGGAAAGAAGATAGTCTTATTCCTAGCCTGTCATACACTAGCAACGGTTCAAGAAAGGAGAAATGTTTGGTTGGTTGGTTGTTTTTTTCCCTTCAGTTATTGTTTCTTTTATTACATCAATCTTCAAAGCTAAAGACATGGTTTTGGCAGACCAGTGGTCCACTCCCATTCTCTGAAAACATTAACAAGACATTTTTCAAATTCTGAGGTCCTAGATACTTCAGTCAAGATGTGGGTGAAAAAACCCACAAAAACATTGATAAGGAAAATGCCTATCTAAGAACTGAATATTCTTTTCAGCTGAAAGGTAGTATGGACATAAGATCTCTTTTATAGCTATAATAACATATCTAATTAGGCAAGCATTATTGACAAAGATTATTACAAATCCACCTACTAATTTACTTGATGAAAATGTTCTTAACAGCTTTATTTAATTTCATTAAATAGCCGTCTTGTTTCCTCACCAAGCAAACTAACATGCTTGTATTATGAGCTATTTTTTGAATCCTTTCCAAAAGGATTTCAAAATCAGCCTAAATGTGTCTTGCTTCTATCCAGAAACTGAAGAACTATACCTAAGAATTCATTTATTTGTCAAATTCTGCTCTTTTCTAATTACGAATAGATTCCAGTCTTCACAAATTTGGTCATTATTCAGAATTTGAGTTTTATTCAGTGTTTGAGTTTTTTTGACCACTCCAGTCCTCTGTCATTTGTTGCAACAGTAAAATCTACTTTGGCAGCAGTGGAATGGGGCCAGGTCTAAAGTATGAGTGATGCGTATAAAACAGTGGCTCAGATTGCTCACTGAAGTATTGGGAGATGGTTTCCCTTCAACACCTCCCTCAGTCAGATGTTTGTTTCTGTGGATTGATTGAAAGGGAGTAAGTATTACATAGAAAGTATAAGCAGGAAACTGCAAAACAACTGTTTTGGGGTTTTGTTTGTTTTTTTGTTGTTTTGTTTAGGTTTGGGGTTTTTAATTTTCTTATCCAGAGAATGAGGACCAGTCTTGAGAAGCAGGTGTTGTGCAACCATGTGTGCAGAGTAACTGGGATTCCTCTTAATAAATCCCTTGGGGTGACTTAGTGTGGAAAAATACTGCACGAGCTGTGTGTTGGAAGTTTCCAGACCACACTTATACTCCAAACGTCAGTCCATGGTTTGGTAGTTAGATTGGTGTTAGATTGGTGGTGTTGGGGATTCCTAGTTGTCATCCAGAGGTTGTTAAGTCCTGGGCTACTTCCAGGGAAGTCAGTGCATGTGCATTCTGGTTTCAGGGTCTGGGACCTGACTGTATTCACTCTTGTAATTCTTTGGGGTGAATTTTCAATGTGTCGGACAAAACCCAGATTAAAATCAGAAACTGGCCAGCTTCAATTTCCATATTTGAGCCTTCAGAATCATGTATGCATTAACTGGAAATGTGCCACCTTTTGCACACTTTCCAATATATAAACAATTGTGGAACGTTAAAGCATAGGGATTTTTCCCCTCTCCATAAGATTCAAGCCTTCTGCCCAGTGTGCTGCCCTCTGTGTCAGGGACTGTGGACCTCTGTTATCATCTGTAGTCAGCGAAACTCCTGGTCCCCCATATGCCAGGTGCAACAAGATCAGGTGTCCCCCAGTAAGAGACATCCTCCAAATATATCCAATTTCTTTCTCACTGGGTTTTCTACTGTCCCCATGTTCTAGTTTATCCAGGGCTTTGCCTCTGTAAGTGGTTGTGTGTGTTGCAGTTTGCTGAGCTCCCCCCAAATGTCATCTAACATTTCAATTTTAACGTGGAGTACAATTTTATGTCATCATCATTTCCCAATTAAGACACTGGGACTTCGTATTTGAAATCATCCAATAACTCCCTCTATTGTTAGTATATGATTCCTGTTCTCTAGTTTCCTCCTGAGGGATTCTTCTCACTCCAATGACTTCTGTAGGGTCAATTGAAGTCTTATTGCCTCATCTTTAGTTCCAGCCTGGGAGAGTTCTTTCTTCAATTGTTCTTGCAAAGCTTTTACCAAATCTTGGAAAGATCTTACAGTTTTATTCTCAGTTTTCTGAGCAGTTTATCATTCTTTGTGTGTAGCTACTAGTCACATCCAGAACGGCACGGAAAACTGACTTTCCATTCACAGGTTTTAGCTTTAGTTTAATTCCTCTATTAGAATTCAATCTGTCCAATCAGTCATGCCAATTATGTGTCCAAATCATACCTAGGGGGGGAAGGATAAGCATTATAGCTTTCTAATTTTGTCAAGAGGAGACTGTCCTCTTTTGGATCACCCTGGGTGGTCATTTTTTTTTATTCAGTCATTAGCTCTCTGAGAGGTAGTGTCCTTCACCCCAGTCTCCTCTGAGAACAGGCTTTGTACATATCAAGGCGTTCCACACCACCAAAGAATCTTGTCCATGACATCAGTAAAATGTTGGGACCTGCCTCTGAGGTTCTTTACCACATAAGTTCTTTACTAAAGCTAAAAAGTGGATTAAAGCAAAATGACATTGAGTAACAGAAATCACAACACCACCAGTTTTTAACAGTTTCAGAACTGGAAGTGGAAAAAAGGAGGGTATAGCTATTCTGGTATTTGTGATCACCCTAAGAAAGGAAAGATAGAGAGATAGGAAAAGAGATAGAAAGATATTGCTACCAGCAGCTCCAGCGACGCATGTATGATCCTGGCCAGCAATCAGGGATCAATTGCAGTTCATCATCCTGGTCCCTTGGGGGTTGTGGCCCTCATGCACAATAAAAAAGACAATATTTACTTCCTCAGTGTTTACCAAGGAACACCCAATACTTCCTCCAGGAGGAGTTCTGGTGTGCCAGGCATGGTGTTTCCTTGAAAAGATCCAGAGAGCAGGGGCCACGTATGGGATGCAAGTCTATGGTTTGCAGCTACACAACAGTGGCAAGATGGGCAAAGTAAAAACACTACACCGCCCCTGAAGGATCTGCTGCTTACTCTCTGCTTTTCTTTATTTGGTCTGGAAATAGCTTGTTTAAGACAGTTGAACTACAGAGCTAATGACCAAATAGTTTACCACAAGGTGCAAGATACATAGGTAGGACTGTAGATTTTAAAACTGTATGACTTTTGTTTTGAACCAAAAAAAATCATCTAAATGCCATCTAAGTGCCAATGTTGTTATATGGAAATACAGATAGATTAGAATAAGATTTAATGAAGTTTTTCTCCTGTTACAATATATAAAATGGGATATAATATTATATAACCTAATACAATGTTAGTGTGATATTAGTTAAGTAAATACAATATAAATATAATAAAACATACTAGTAATGGGAGAGTGCATTTTTAGAGTCTGAAGTCATGAACAATCTATTTTCTAATCCATATAATTACATGGCTTAGACCACAAACAGCCAGTATTAATCATGATTACCCTAGTTTTAGAAAATTTACTTGTAAAAAATAAAGTTGTGATCAATATAAAAGAGAAAACACAGTAGTATATATTTTTATTTTACTGCTTTTTTTCAGTCTCCTTTACCTAAAAATTATTTAATAATTTTACGTATTTCATATATTTTATTTATATTCTTTTTAAGGGGTTTTTAATTAAACATCATTGTAATTTTTAATTAGGGAAACGTGTAACTTTTGAGTTGTAATTATGCAATATCTTATTTTAAATTTTTTATTATGAGTATCCATGATGGAGAAGCCTATCAAAAGATGACATTGTTTCAAGAGTAATCAATGGGGTTGAAAACAACTGTCACTTGTAAATTAACCTCACTGAGATTTTCAGATATTTAAAAAAAAACAAAAAAAAAACCTTTTAACCTCTTGAGCTATCAATATATGCTTATCAGATTTCTCTTAAAATACTCATTTCAGGACTACTCAGCTCAAAATCTGGACAGTCCTGACTCAGTATTACCACCCATTTTTAATGATGGACAAATGTTCTTTGACATAGCAGGGAGGATTTTTTAACTTGGTTGGGTTTTTTTGTTTGTTTTTTTTCTATAAAACACATCTGCAAAATTATAAAATATATTTCGATGTTATTATTCAACTGTAGTAGGAAAACCAGTTTAATTGTTTGAGAATGGAAGCATGCAGAATTAAAACTTGTTCAACAGTTCCATAAAAGCAAACTTCTGCAGCACTTTTTTCAGATTTAGAAGTATGGTCTGCATATCCTGAGTGGCACATCAATTCAATCCCAGCGAGAGTATTCGACAGACATAGCTGTGCTGTCATTCTTTGCAGTCTAGGGTGCTTTACTTCTAAATGTAACATTTAGAGACTGATGTATTTTGAAAAAATTTCTTGCACTAAACTAGATCCCAAGAAAATTTCTAAAAGCAGGTGTAAAATCAGATTAAAACAGGAACAGGAAAGCATGACAGTCACTCTGAGATAAAAACTGCACACCAATAAAAACTGCAGACACCAAAATAACTAGTTTAAATGTATCTCTACGCATGAATAGTGAATAGGCCAAAATTTTCACCAGAAATATCCGATAAAACAAAAATTTATTAATTCCAAAAGCTAAATATTTCCAAACTGTCTTTTCTGTTGCTGGATTCTGACTTGCAATGAACCTTTTATCTTTTTAGAGACCTTTCTAGAACAAAGCATCACCCTCTCTTTCTCATGGCCTTGTTAAGTACAATACTATGCCATTAGTCAGATAATTTTGATGATAAGCATTTCCGTGAAGAAGTTAAGGTCTTGGAGCATATTAAACAACACATAGTGCTGGTTTGATGTTGATAAAAAAGAGCATCAAAACAAAAACCAGTGTACTGCACATATGCCAAATAAACAATGGGTTAACTATTCAAGAAATTTTAAACCAAGACAAAAGATTGATTAGGTTTATATCTTCACCATGTGTGTGGTCCTGTAGGCATGAGCATTCAGATAAAAAAAAAACATAAAAAACCCCACAACACCCAAAACACAAAGCAACTTCAGTATATTTAAAAACAAACACTTACTGGGCTAAGAGTTATGGAATGTAATTTGCAAATATGATATAAGGAAGGAATTAGGAAATTCAAATTTGTCTTATGTTTGTAGTTCTGGTATAGGTGTGTATAAGAGCACACCTGGTGTGTTTATCAATTCTCTGAGCTGTTGAGGTGCTCCCTTCCCAGTGATGCTCTGTCCATGGGAGGCAATGAGCAGACTGAAGACAACACACAAAGGCTGAGCTCGTATCAGCATTCATTGCAAAGCACATGCTGATTATTTCAGGAGCTGCCCAGGTGGATGCATTCCCAGAGGATCTCCAGCCTCAATGTTGAGCCCGAAAGCTACAAATTTGTGTGACTTCATTGAATAACACTCTGAGTGGAAAGCCTGGAAAGTCCAGCAACCACTCCAAGGCAATTCTGCTGCAGAATCAGCCAGTGCGTTTGAAGAAAAGGCTTTGTGAACGTGGGAATGATGCATAGACAGCTCTTGGTACATCTGATACTTGGAAGAGATCTTGCACATAATTTAAGACAATTAATATTATGCAAAGACCCAATGGAAGTAGCTGCTTCTTTTTGCTTGTTTAGTTGTTTGGTTTTTTGGTTTGTGATTTATTTTATTTTTATATTGACAGTCTATCTATGATTGTCTGTGCAACACTATGTAATGAGCACAAGAGTTGTTGGCCTACAGTGAAGAACATAGCCAAGCACACAAAACTGAAAAATAATAATGTCTTCTGGTTGAATAATTTTGCATCTTATTTATATTACCAAGGTAGACCAAGAAAGAGGAAATCTGAAGATTTCTTGAAGGAATCTAAAGAATCACCCAGCAAATACTATGCATGTAGTGTGAATGAATGGAATTATTTCCTACTATCTCCAGTACAAATAGAAAAAAAATAAAGGAAAAAGAAATGAAATTACTTTAATTGCCAGTAGAGTCTGGAGAACAGCATTTAGAATACCTTCAGTTTATCACTTCCCTTCACCGGAAAAATGGTGAGTTCCCAAATTCCTACTGATACTGGTAATTTAAGATTCAGAGAAGTGCATAGATTAGCAAGTTCAGATAATATTCTGTAAGTATTTGACTGTAACTTTGATATTGGTATAGCCAAGCCTGAAAGACTCTTTTCACATTTTACAAATCCTTTAAGTTTGGCCTGCTTTTTAGAGGGAAATATGTCTCAGCAGGTAGCATGCTTTTTGCATAGTATTTCAGAACAAAGAGTGTCTCAGAAGCTGTTCTAGAAAACTATTGAACTGATTGCAGTAAAATAATGGCAGTAATTACACTGTAAGCTGGAACATTTCTTAGGAATGCAATCAAATTAATAAGCAAAAAAACATACAAACTTCAAAATCAAGAAAACCAGTGAGATCAGGGCTCAAATCTCTGCTTTGCTTCACTTAACATCCCATTGAAAAGCAACAAGACAATCTCAATAAAGTGAATGTAATTGGACAGGATTTCCTATTTCTGCATGGAATTGATAGAACACACATATGCTTATGCCCTTTCACACCTCATCTACCCTCTTCCCAATAACATGAATGTCCATCGAGGTAGCCACTATTTTAATTGTTAGCCAATGATACTTTATTACAACTGATACTTAACAGTGAAGTTTTAGCTTCCTGTTAATTAGGACAGCTAAAATTTACTGGATTACAGCAAGAAAAAAAAATTTAAAACAATAAATATCCCAGAGCAAATGATGTCTAATCCATTTCAAACAGATAATGGACAATCCTGTTTTTTTTTTTGTTTGGTTGGTTTGTTTTTTGGGGTTTTGTAATCCTTCCTTTGGCTCCACACGGAACACTTCAGAGGGGTTTTGCCCTGTGTCAACAGTGCCATCTAACAAGTCACATTTCCTCTGCTAAGAACACTCATTCTCTTCCCATGCAGAGCTGAAGCCATTGTCTCCCACAGGGACTAGTAAAAATGTTGGCAGAATTATGATGTATGTTTTGTACACATCAGCTCACAGAAGTGGAAAGATGCACCCCTGAGATCAGCTTGTATTTTTCTGCAATCCACTTTGAGTTTCAAGAAATTGCTGCTCTTTCTCCGTATCTTCTCCATCACTTCTCTTGATGATGACTTTATAGACACAGGTGTATTTAGTCCCTACAATTAATTTAGTCCCTGTGAATTAATGCCACTTCTTGATAAAACTAATTGGCTTTATTCCTGTGGCCTTCACTGATGACAGATAACAGCAAAGGAAAATATTTTGGAATACACTTAGGCACCAAAAGAATTAGTTATTTTTCTCTTTCCCCAGTCATTAAGATCAGTGAAGAACAACAAATTTGACAGCAGAAAACTGCACATGGTAGACAATAGTGTTTGAGTTCTTACATGAAAGGCTCTTTGACAATATTTTATTTCACCGCACCAAATGGAACACAAAGGGAGCAGCATATGAAAAGAAAGCATTGAGACATTACTCTTAAAAATGTCACCACAGTGAAAATCTGCTCCTAGGATCTCTGCTGCCATGGCTAGAAACTGAAGACACAATTGTATCTTGTCTTATCCATTACTTGGAAGAGAAATAAGAGTCGCCAGGGCTTTTTTTCTTTTTTCTTTTTTTTTTTTTATCTCAGTGAGACTGGTTCTGGTGAGTGGAGATCAGAGAAAATATACCCTGCTTTCGTTTTTCTTTTTTCATGAAAAAATAGGCAACATTTGTAAGGGAAAGTACAGGATTTTGAGAAGATTGAGATGTAGATTAGAATCTCTGTGATATGTTTTCTAAAGTTATATAGTAGTTTTCCAGAAGGAAGGATAATATCTAAAAAAGGAAAAGTGAGACAGTGGAATAATGCATTTGTAATAACTGGAAAAGGTTGCATGTTGTCTGTTTATGGATAGTCAAGATTAGCTGTTAGGATTTTGAGAAAGTTCTTCCAATATGACATGAGTAATTTTTATCTGCAGAGCCCCCCAGGCATATATTTGTTCCTCAGAAGTAAAGTTACAAAAGACAGAATATGCCTTTAATTGTGTTTAAAAGCAGTGCTGTGTTAGTAGAGGAAAGATTAATAATTGCTGAGATTATCAGGATTCAGTCCTAAGGAGTTCATTAATCTGAAATATAATAAAAAAAATTGTATATTTTATGGTCAGACAAGATTAGAGAGACAGTCTAGATTGTAGAAAAAAGGGTAATTTCATCACAGGTTTCCAAAAAAAACCCAACTATTCAACGTTTTAGAAAAGACTGATGAAACCAACTTCAGGAATTAAACATGGTCTTTATCAAAGTGATGCACTACAAATACCTTCATGAACACAATGAGTTATGTATGTATTTATAAAACTCAGTAAAATGTGATATGGATGATGAAGTCAACACACAGAAAAATTCAACTTTTCAATAAAAAAGTATTGCCAAACCTCTTTAAATCAAGTTTTTGAAGTCAAAACATTTTTTCATACTAGTTTACATGTATTTACATTATGGCAGAACGTGGTACATCTGTGGTCTTAAAGGTAAGTGCACCACTTTATTCCTCATAATACCTAATGTTATTTCAGTACTATGGAAAACTGAAAATCTGAAAAAAAATAGGTGAAGGGTACAATAAAACCTTCTAAGTTTTAAAAGCAACTTTAATTCTTTCACTTTCTGCTGCTCCTTGGCCCACAGGTCTATAGGGAGAAAAAGTTCAGAGAGGTTTAATGTGTAGTTTATAGATATCTACTCCAATTAACCACCCTGCAATAAGCATCTTAATTCTTCTGTACAGCACAGAGTCATGCAGTACAAATAGGGCTGTTGAAACAGGTGTTGGTCAGTTTCTACACTTGTAGCCGCTGCCTCCCTCTGAGACCTGGGGAACCACGGTCTGTCTCTTCTCTGGTTTTACCTTAAGAGGCAATGACTGTGACCAAACTTACACAGGAGACAGCAATTTTCCTCCACCCACTTGTGGTGACCTTCCCAGAAAACAAATTTCTCAAAATTGTGTACTAAATGAGCTGGATTCTCAGCACAGGCTTCATCTGGTTAAGCAAAAGCAGCTGCTGGGCAATTTGCTTTACATGTGTGGTAGTTTTGAGGATGTAAGGGTTTGATTCAAATTAATGAAATTATTTCCCTTTCTTTCGTGGGGACATCAACAGCTTTCTAGTACCCTTTACGTGCAGGGACAGAGAACCTTGACATGAATAAACATGCATGCATAATAATCTAACTAGAAGAAAAGTATCATTTTGAGTTAAATTTGTATAAACAGAAGTAATTAACAGTTAAAATTTTTTATCCATTGTGAATTGTTCTGTTTGCAGGTGTTTTAAAGCTCTCAAAGTAAACAGCCATCAAAATTCAAAGCTAAGGTCTTGCACCAGTGTATTTAGCTTTTATTAACCTATCATTTACTTCAGTGCAATATGTTTTATATTATAGTAACAGTCACTCAATTTGTGAAACTTTTTTTGATTCTAATTATAGAAATAATCTCTACTACTAAACTTCCCTAATGTGAGTAAGGTAGGAAGCGCTGTTGGATATTTTGCTGAAAATTTGAGACACAGTTCAATTTTTTTCTATTCTTTTCTAAATTATTTTTAAACCTATGTCTTTGCAAAGATAGATATCTGAAACTTTACAATCTCTTAAGGAATGGCAGAAACTATCCATGGCCATAAAAGTGGATATGCATGCTAACTATACATCTACAGAGGCTGACTAAAAAAGATTCTGTTTGTAGCAGGGGCTTACAAAATTATCAAAAGGCTAAAGTAAATAAAAAATGCAATTTGCAGCAGTAACTAAATAGGCAGTGTTTCAAAGAGCAGATAGGCCTCAGCATGTATCTGTACTTAGCAGATATATCAACACGTGGGTTTTGTCATGTGGTAGATGAATAAGCTACATACTTCCCAAGTACAAGTACATAAGAACAAAACATATGTATGTATACAATTATATACCCTTTTTAGCTTTATATCTTCTTTTAGTTTTTGGCAGACGATTCCACATTTAAAATTAATTATTTAGTTTTAAACTTGGTTATAAAAGCAAAATAAAACAAAAACAAATAACCTTTAAGGATGAAATCTTGTCTTCCAAGTTTAAACACAGTAAAATTTTATAGCTGAATCATAAAGACATAAAAATAGCAGGGATATAACAAAACAAACAAACAAAAAACGCCTGTCCACCCCCCTTCCCCAACAACTAAAAAATCCCACACACTCAAAACTGCTCTCCCTAAAAAAAAAAAAAAAAACACAAAACCAAAACCAACCAAACAAAAACCAAACCAAAAGAAAGAAACAAATAAAACAACCCCAAAAGACTGAAACACAAAAACCCAGAACACAATTCCTGAAATAAAACCTTAATATTTTGGGGTTTATTCTTAGTGAAAGCAAAAGAATATTATTCTCTATATAATGGGAAAAAAATTAGAAACAAAAATATAAAATCATATTAGAAAGTATTTTGGTTATTCTTCCCTCACTGATTAATGAGACATGACTGATACAGAGTTTGGCAAACCAGCTGTTTCTCAAAGGGACCTTATAGGAACTACATTGAAACAGTGGAATGAGAAACTTGCTCTAAAGTAAAGCTTAATTTTTTTTTCAAAAGTATTCCATTCAATCTCTTGATATTATTGTCAAATTTGCAGGAATAAGAATAAAGATAGCTATCAGAACCATGCTGAGTTTAATGAAGCAGAACACAGAGAAAAAAAAATCCATGTTTTCCTTATTTTTCCCCCAAATATGGGGGTCGGTTGGGGGTTGTTTGTTTCTTGTTTGTTTTTGTTTGGGGTTTTGGTTTGGTTTTTTTTGTTAGTTGGTTTGGTTTGGGGTTTTTGTTGTTGTTTTTATTTGGTTGGTTGGCCGATTTTTCTATCATAGACTAATATTGACTCAACTTTCATGACTGTTTTGATGTCTATGCTTCCCAAAACCAAATACAGTGAGCAACGATTTCCCTAAGGCAGAACACCTTCAGAAAATCTGACAGCTAAATAATAAATTTCCTTTATTTTTTTTTTCCTTTCAATTTATTTTCCCACTTATCTGAGCTTTCAGAAACTCTGACTCCATCTAATTATATGACTTAAAAAAAGAAAAAAAGCAACCCAAAATAGTGTCATTGATCCTCCGATTTCACCAATCTTTTTCCTTTGAGGACCTTATACTCTCTTACAGTTTTACGGAAATATGACAGGTTACTAAAACTAAAAATGTTTTCCACAGGGAGTCTGGATTCCTGGTTAAAATTTAGAGTCTTGCCACCATTTAATAAGTTTTATTGAGAAGAAAAGGTTATCTAATAATTTCCTGAGGAGAATACAAAAATTAGTTTTTCCCTTGATATCACAGAGCTAAGCATACAGTTTTTCAGAAACTTGACAAACTTACTAGGAAGTCTGACTGCATAAAATTCCCTGGCTATTCTGTTGAGACGCTCCATAGCATGTTTCTATCATGCAAGGGCAGAATATAACAAACAAGTAGTGTCAGCAGAAAATGTACAACAGGAACAGAAAAAGTAAATAGAAGAGAACCATTTCAGCTTTAACTTTAAAGTGGACTCCCAGAATGATCCAGGAGTAATGTTCAGGATGCATATGAGAAACATAAATGATTTATTGCCACAACAATGTCAGGTTTTTTTTTTTGTTTTGTTCTGTTCTTGTTGTTGTTGATTGTTTTGGGTTTTTTTTCTTGTTTTCTTTGTTTTGGGGGGGATTGTTTGGTTTTGGTTTTTGGGGTG
>WBMV01008683.1:110877-153514 GCA_013396655.1 Campylorhamphus procurvoides
AAACCCTAACTAAACTGGAGGTTGGAGGAAGAAAGCAATAAAAAATGGGTAGGAAAGGTGACATGTTGAAGAAACTGACCAAAAAGGAGAAAGTAGACCAATCTGCCATGTTAACTGCACAGGAGAATTAGTATATAAATCTGAAAAACATGATATATTACCAAAATTAAGCCCATAGAAATATTTACAGTCTTAAAAATAGACATGAATTTGCAACGTGGCAATGTTTCTGAATTTCCATTCAGAACAAGGATAGACCACTTCAACTGGAAGTGCAATTTTTATTCAGTCTCCCCCTCTTTCTTGTCATGTCTAAATTCTGCAATTGAAAAAGCATATTCCTAGTTTATTCTTTCTAGGTCTAATTTTAATTATCAAGGTCGCATTTTGCCTCATAGATATGCAAAAATGTTTATGAGGATGAGACACCTTCTTGGAGAGAACTAGGAAATATCAACAGATATTTCCAACCTGAACAAAACAAATGCAGTAAGTCATAACCCCTGTAAATCAATAGCTTTTGTAATAAAGTTGCTTGACAAAGTCAAATGAGTTGAAACTCTTCTGTTTGCTTTCTCTCCTGAAGACCTACTATGAGGATATTTATGTTAGAGGTCAGGCCTGTCCAAAGCAGGCAATGACAATCCTAGGTATCTTTATTGCCAATTTGGTAGTGTATTGATAACATTCATATTTATTTCCAAACATTATCATTGACCTTATGATTATAGAAAGCAAAATCAAATATTAAAATACATCACTGTTTATGTATTTTTGTTTATGTTTATGATTTTTGTAAGCATGAAAAACTACAGGTTGTGTTTTGTTGTTGGAGTTTGGTGTTTTTTTTGTTTGTTTTGATTTTTAACAAATATTAAATAGAGAAGATCATAGAAAATCCTGGGTTGATGATCTATAGATCATTTTTCTTTCTGAACAGGTAATACGTATCTCTTCTTCATTTCCTCTATGAAATTACTCTCCAGTAGGTCTTTCAATTCTAGAAGTCTGTTAGTCATACAATTAACAACACATTTGTATAGACATATTTACAACTGCTTTCAGTCTTTAGATATGTCAATTTCACAATATTCATTGCCACCCAAATCTTTAGGCAGGTACTTACTTTAGTTAAGTAATCTTTGATTTTATATTTTCCAAGCCTTGTATAATGGTAATTGGGTTGAGTTTATATGGTTTGTTTCCTCTACCAAAAATTTGTCTCTGTCAGAGTTACCATTTCCCTGTATTTGCAATTAAAGAAATTTTATCATTAGACAAAACTCAACTGATTTTAATCCCTTTACTTTCAATTAATTATATAGTCCAACTTTTTTTTTATCTAATCTTCAAACCAGTTTGATGGAGTTATATACCATTAAACTCACTGCACTGAAGCTGTTTTGATGCCACCTATATTTTCTGTTTGTAATGTGATTGCTTTCAACTTTAACCAAGATTTCATCTTCCTCAGCAACATATTACATCATAAAAAAACATAACTCTCTACATCTCAGTGGTTTTGTGCACAGACATATCTAAGAAATATCTAAGAAGCAGGGTTTTTCTTTGATCTGCAACTGACATCAGCAGAGCTCATGTCTCAGTCAAAATAATTTTTAATATATTATTTTGCTTTGAAATGCAGTATTTAACATGTCTTAATTACATGTTTGAAGATGGCAGTGTTGAAAGCATATGGCTCCCATGTCTTTCCTAATTATATTTTTTCTGTCTCAAAGCCTTGCTTTTATTCTGAAGTGTGTGAGCAATAATCACCTCATTTTTCCACTATTTCTATTGCTGATCTCCCTAAAATCATCCTGACCCATATGAAGACCACAACAACATTACCTGTCTATATGTTCACCATATGTGCTTTTACACATAATACTTCAAGAAATACAAGCTGAAAAAAAAAAAACCTCTAGTAGACATAATTTTAAAGAACTGAAATGAGTGGGAAATAACAAATCTTTCTGTTTCCAGAGGCCCTGTAATATCCCAGGATTCCTTTGGTCAAATTTTATTTACATGTCTTATTAGCAATAGCTTTAGATTTCAAGCTGCATTACTTATTATAATAGTTTCACAGTGTTGTCTCTTCTTTTTAAATGCTTTTTTATAATGTAAATTATATTTTATAAGCAATATGTCTGGTTTATGATATATTTACACTATTGCTTTCCTATTAGTCTTTTTATAGCTTTAATAATATAGGCTAGAATATTTTAAGTGGTCACAAATCTTTGTAGTAGCTGGCAACACAGAGAATATTTTTCTACCTTTCAGTGACTGACATAAATGCTTTAACATATATTAAAAAAGAATGAAAATCAAGGACTAGACTAGATCATTTAATGCACTAAAATAAGACTTCAGCAAGTCAATTACACACTCTACTATAAATTTCTCTTAGATGCCATCTAAATGACAATGCATTTAGAAGTGTCAGATTTATTTCTTAATGATTTTTCATTCCAACCCTGAGGACAAAATGTCTCTTTTGTGACCCTTGGTATATCATAATTGCAGTAATCAATTTTTACATATTCATTGCATCAAACTATGAGAATTTACTTCTGCAGTACAAGACTGCAGAAGTATGTAACTGCATGGTTATATTAATGTAACAGTTATGCCAAAGAAGAGCTAGCAATACAGCAAAATATACTGAAAACAGGATCCAAAATTGGTTTAGTGTGAATGTTTGAGATAAAGGAAATGTTGATTTACAGAATCAAATGTCTCTAGGGCATATGAATTACCTTGCAAGAATACTGCATGCATCTGAAGATTGCTACTCTTTTATGCTGGATATTTTAACATTCAAAAATGAATAGGAATCATGTTCACTCCATATAAAATAAAAATGATTCCGTGCCAATGAGGTGTATTATTCTAGTTCACTATTCATTCAAAATGCTGATAAAACCTATAAGCCCAGAGGACTGAAAGAACTCAAAAAATTGATATTGGTAAAAAGAAAATAAAACTGAAGATAAAGAAACTCATTTTTGTTTGTAGTTCAGCAAGAAATTGCACTGCTTTCAAATGAACCTAGGAGAAAAGGTGGTTTCACCTTCAAGAGATAAGTGTGAATTTCAGATGCCTCCTGAAATCATGTTCACCATGCAAACCACTTTCTTTATTATGAAGCAGAGAATTCAAGTTTGTTTTTGTTATCCCCAGGCATTGCTGCTGAGACCTCTGTTTAGTTTACTACCTCTTAATCTACAAAATGGGTGTACTGTGTATGCACATTTAAAGAAGAGCTTGGGTAGTTTAGTTCAGCATTTGACATAGGTACCTCTGCAAGGAAATTGATGCTATTGCTAAATTGCATAAAGGAAAAACCATGAGAGTTTATGCTATTTTGAATGATGTGGTAATAGTTTGCCAAGTTCTCCTTTTAGTACATTAGTTTGAAAGTAATAACGAATACATTAATTCTTTATGGAATTTGACTGGGATTTAAGGGGAACACACTGTTTTTTCTGTCATAAAACAACCTCTTTTCCAGTTCAATTCAAGAATCAAAAATTTCTGTTACATCACTATTTTTTACTAAATGAACGTCTGGGCTATTGCACATTTTGTGTGGAAAATTCTGGTCCATTTACAGTTGAGGCATTCAAAAATACATCTATTTTTGCACATATGTAATTTCCAAAATTGAGATTTTAATGACACTACAACTTTGGACAGGGATAAAAAGTTTTACAGGAAAACCTGAAAGTAGGAAGGTATCTAATAAGTTATGTAGATATGCACTTTCAAGAGGAAAATACATGTGACGGTTTTTTTTGGTTGGTTGGTTGTTTTTTTTTCCTTTGTTTTCTTTTTTCCATATATGCCTAAGAAAGGTGAGTGGGTGAGCTGGTTAATTAGGACAAATTACTTCTTGATCTTAAAGACTTCTTACAATTTTTAGTCATAAGTCCCATTTGCTACTCATGCCAATTTTATTCAAATTAAAATTCTATTTTCATTAAAATAATTTCTTCTACTTTACACCAATGTGAATTATGTAAAAAGCTTATCTGAATTTATAGGGCTATGATTCTGTTTTCATGCAAAAGATAGATATTTGGAGATGGAACTGGACTTGTGTTTCATTTTTATGTAACTTACCATTAATGCCAAGAAGTCTTCCCTTGAATGTCTTGTATCTAGGAAGCAGCAAGAGGTCGCTACTTGACATCTGAATTTATTTTGGGTTCTCTGTAGTCAAGCACAATTTATTGTTCAGGATTTAAGTCAAATACAGCCTTCTGTCTTTGCAAGATGTATAAATTTTTGTGTGTTAAAAAAGAAAATGTTCTGTGGCATCCTCTAATTTTATAACCAAGTAGCATTTGGAGTATGTTTTTTTTCTGGTACAACTGATGTTTACAATATCAAGAGAATAGATGCTAAAAGTGTGTGATTAGAGGAATATAGGCACAATATACCTGTGTATCAGATATAGAAATTTAAAAACATTTGCTGCACCATTTTGCAGTTGATTATGAAATTTAGATATGGCATGCTACACAAGTTTTAAAATACAGTCTCTAAAAAGAATTCTTTTCAGTTTTCTGTTGTCTTCTTGTTCCAGGGAAAATAGGGGTCCAAAGGGATGTGGAGGCTGAAGCTGAGACACTGCAGAAAACTTAACCCAAATAGCAGTTTTATTACCAAAAGTGGCCAAGTAAACAGGAAAGAAACCCAATAGAGAGAGAGAGGAGAAAATAAGCCCCCAGGTGCAAACACCCAAATTGCCCAGGTGTCCCCCCTGGAGTTGTCTCACCGACCCCTGGAATTCCCAGACCTCCCTAGCAGTGGCTGCATCTTCAAGGGTCAGCTGGCTCACCGGTGACGGCAGGCATCACCGCCAAGGCAATGTTGTCCTGCCATGTGAAGTGAGTGGGCTCCAAAACATGAGCCATCTGCCTTTTATCCATGTGGCCAAAATGGCATTTACCTGAGCGACGTGGTCGGCGCTGCCCAAGCAAAGGTATTTGGCACTGCCCCTTACATTACATAACTGATACTTCTCTGCGCTTGCGTGAGTCTCTCTGCACCTGAGCAGTCCATTGTAGAGGGTCTTCCTTAATTGGGTCTGGGGGTTTACTTCATCCTCCTCCTCCCCTCTTTCTCCTTCAAATGCCCTTGGAGGGCCATCAGCCAATCATGAGAGACCAATTAATTTTAATTTACACAGAAATCTCTCTCTCAAGGCTATAGACCATCTTTATCAGCCTGTTTTCCCATAACTTGGCATGAGAAAAGCCAGCTTCTCACAGGTGGCTGGGCCAAACACAAACCAAAAATACCCACATGGAATTCTACCTGAATGCACTTCTGAAGTATAGGTCTTTGTGCAAATGTTCATAAACATAGAACGTCTAGAACATCTTAAAAACAGCTGCAGTATCAATTGAGTATGTTCTCTGTGTAAAATCACTTATTAAAACTCACCAGAACCCCTGAGATAAACCAGAGACAATCATAGATTAAAGGGTGTCTTTTCTATAATGATAAGTTTGTACCTTATTTCATTTGCATAAAGAAGTGTTGTATGACTAAAGACCTCATTTTTCCATGGTTGTGTTGAGTTGTTTTCAGGGGGGTTTATTTTCTGGGAGAGTTTTACTGAGAACAAATTTAAATAGGCTGAGGACATGACTAGGCTGAAACATATGCTACTGAAAAATTGCTTTGATATTTTATGATTATTAGATTTCTTCAGTCAACGGCTAAGCTAAAATGTATATATTACACATCTAAGATAAGGAAATTAGTTCAGAATTACTATTCATATTATTCGGTTCCTATTTTTAGCTATTAAATAGTAGCCATCAATTCAAAACACTATTTAAAAATGTTATGGAAAAATATGGAACTTAAATTGCCACATCTTAGGTAGGATTTCTTTTCTGAACCAGTAACTTATTTCTCCAGAAAGTGTTAAATGGAAATAAAGCTTGAAAGTGAACACAGTAAAATGAAGCAATAGAAGAAATGTGTTTTGGAAATTACAAGATTAGTAAATATTTAGGGAAATGTTTTGATTATATATTACAGAACTGAAAATTCAAATACTTTTCCAACCTTTATAGTTATTCATGGATATATATTTCTTCTACTAGATAAAAGAGAAGGTTGTAATTTAGAAAAACAGAATAAATCAGTCCTTCAACTCCTTATTCATGTCTGGACTGGAAGATTGGAATGAGCATGAACAAATCCATTTATTTGGATCCGTGCTTTCTATTATTTGTTACAAGCTTTCCTGATCACACACACTACACTTCTTTTGTTGAATCTGCAGCTATCTGATTTTTCTTAATCTTGATCTCTCTCTTCTGCCCTTGCCTGTCACATGTATTTGTTCTGCTGATTGTCAAGTAAGGCTTTGTTTGAATCATCTGTCTCACCCTCTCCCTGCCTTGATCCCATACCACATGTTCCAGCCACACCTTCTGTTGTCCCATGCTTTTTATTCCTGAAGTTTCTTCTTCCTTTTTGCATCTGCAAATCTTTAATTCAATTTTTTCAATAATTTTTCTGCAACACAGTAGTAGGGTCTATGTAAATGCCGCACAATTCTACATCTGCATGTCAGCTACTACAGTGTTAATTTTTTTAACTTTGTACCACTCCCTCTGTACCCTGAAGCATCTTTGATGTTCCTGTTTAATTATCTTCCTTCTATTTGCCTATCATGTTCTGCCTAATAGATTGAGCGGGGGTGAACAGCTAAGTCACTATTTCATTGACTGACACAAAATTATGTCAGACCTCAAATAACAAAGCGTGTGCAGATTTCCAAGAACTCCTGATTGGATCAACTCCTTCCACAACTTTCCAACTATAAAACTCACTGAATTTGAAAAAGACATAAAAACATTATATGTCTGATTACCTTATGGTATTTTATGCTGAAACATCTCTTATAAAACAACTGTTTCAAAGGGCAACAGCAGTTAAACTAAAGTCCTAATATCAGTAATGGTTTTGTTTTATTCTTTTGTTTAATTAAAGGAATGGGCACTGCAAGAACCAGAGGATGAGAATAAACAAATCAGAGAGGGAAATAAGGACTATGTTGTGTAGACACTTAAGAGCAAAAGTTTAGATTTGGCAGATTTACTTGTGATTGGATGTGATAAGACTTTCATTTGTTACACATGTTGAGGCTTGACCTCCTGAACATGGTTCAATATTTAAAGGACAAGAAAATAACCATACAACATTAGAAGATGAGATTGTGGATTAATTGTAAACTGTTTTAGGAGAACAGTTTTTGAAGACGCCATTGCACTTAAAAAAGAAACTGAAGTTAGAAGAGCTGTATAAACAGGAGTTCAGTTCAACATCAAAGATTAAGCCAAAGGAATGTAGAAATGAGATAGGTGCATATCAGAATGTCCTCATTTTGCTCAGTAGTAGTATTGCTGTTTCTGAGGCATTCATGTGTAAGAATATGAGGAAGAAAATTTCCATAAGAAGCTAATAGAGAAGTAAAACAAGCTGGGTTTATATGCAGCAGAATTCATTCTTCACAGATGTGGAACAAAGGTCATATCAGTGTTTAAAATTGAAATCAGATAACATCTACAACAGTATTTATACTGTGATATGTGTGCTAGCAAAGTCATACTCTGAGAGGAGTTAGACAGAAAAATGGAGAGAAAACTAAGGCACATGCAAAGCTGAGAATTGCTAGAATGAAAAGCACCCCTCTTTTTTAAATATAAAGTTTAGCATACTGCTTCTACTGCTATTCCTGGAGCAATAATCAGGACTTATTAAGAATATTTGTTTACTCCCGAAAATGTCAGTTTTTCTTTTTAATTAGAATTGAACAGCATGAACAAAGAGACAGCTTGGAACATGCAGGATCAAAAGTCAGTGAAGCTCTGAAGTTTATACAACGTGAGGATTCTCCAGCCATTTATTTAATTTGTTCTGCTTATAATTGGTTTTCACTGGCCCACGATTGACATTCCCAGATCACGTCAGAGATCTGCACTAGACAAACTGTTACAGGGAAAACAACCTTGGTCTTAGTTGTGCCTCACTATGACCATACTTTGCTTAGCTCTAACACAACAAAAGTATCCCAAGAGACATTTCATGGCTTTTTTCACTGAAAGGCCTGTTTAAAAGGGACCTGGGCATTTTGATACCCTTGTCTTTGAAAAATTAATGTATTTTTACAGGGAAAGGCCTCAGCATTTTATCCCATGTATTAGAACAACCCTTGCCTATTTAATTGTGGAAATCACAACAACACTACCCTAAAAAGAGCCAAGGGGGATGTTGGAAACCAGGTGGTTGATTTGAAAGGTTGACTCGATTCAATCAGTCACATTTACTAACATTCTACTGGGTCAAGAAAAAATTTGTAGTGGTTATGCTGGAAATGTCATAGCTACATATCATTTTATCCTTGTCAGCTATAGGCTTGACTCTACCAGAACACATGGTAAAAATGATTAGCAACATTACAAAACCTAATGCATTGTAATATATTTGTACACTTTACATACATGCTACAGATATATATTTTGAAGCTAATGTTATGCAGACAAACGAATCTTTACACTTTTTGTTGAAAACCCTCTTGCTCATCAGCATCACTGATATTAATGAATAAGGTAAAATTCCTTGCCATGCTGAGCACTGCTTATGCTATGGTTGCAGGCCATAGTTAATCTCTCCTCAATAATTTCTCTGGTGCTCTGACTTAAATGTAGCATAGAAGAGGAAATGGTAGTAATTCTTAAGGATTAGGTCTTCTCAAGAGGTGAAATACCTTTGTGTCACAACCCTTGGTCATGTCAATATGGAATCAGTGACTGGAAGCACCTTAATGTGATTAAACTGATCCCTGTCAGGTCAAACAGCTGCACCTTGTGATTCATTGCTTCTGAGGTGAGAGGGATTAAAGAAGAGCAGCAGCATGGCCTGAATGACAGGTGAGAGGGAAAATGTTGGCAGTCTGGAGCTTGCTATCAGCCACTTGAAGAAAAGTAAAATTATATCAGCAGGAACAGTTGTGTCTAGCTTTCACTACTGTAGCATGCCTTGTTGCATCAACTACAGACTTTAGGAGTACAAGGTAGAAGAGAATTTTTTCCAATTTTTTTTTTTTTTCCTTTGGAGGCAAAGCAACAAATATCCAACATTATTCTAATACTGACACTTCTGGTGTATTCCGCTACTATGGGTATGACTTGAATCCAAGTAATACTGAAAAGTTTACTGCTCTTTTTAAAAATGACATGTTGACTTCTGTGCTGATCGGCAATCTATGCAATTCTTCAGTTATTTTAGCAGATATAAGAATGTAAATCAATGAAGTCCATCTTGCTTTGGGTTTTATAATCCAGTAGAAAAACAGCAGGGAGGAAGGAAAAAAAAACCAGTATGTTATTGTGATATGGCCACAGCTTTCGATCAGTTTGCTATTTCTCTGATACTTAGTTTTACATTTATTTTGGCTCCTAAGATTATTTATCAAACAACTTTATGAAACTTCCCTGAGCAGTGCCAGAAGTAAGTGCAGTGGCTCATATTTACAGGCCAGAATATATAAGACATTGAGTCTCACTGTTAATTTCAAAACCCATCTGTTGCTGCCTTAGATGACTATAGCATATATATCTGAAATATAAGATGGATAAAGCTGTATTTTCTTTCTTATTCTTTATTACAGTGATTTTATAATGTATTCTAGAGTTTCTTGGAAACAGAACATTTAAGATTTTATTGGAATTCTCTGTTACATCTTATTATACAAAAAATACCCTAAGAATACATTTTCAATGAATTGCAATACACTTTAACCTATGGAAAAGTTGATTTGCCATGAGTTATGAAAACAATTACATGTATATTTATACTTGTGCATCTATATGTGTAACAATATATTCAGAATACTACAGCTGCACGTTAATGTGTATGTAGCCTCTGATCTTATGAGCTGACAGCACTATGCAGGTGATTTGAAACTTCAGTTTTCATTTTCCAAGAGAGAAAATCCTGTGCACAGCTTAACACGCTTGAAGAAAGAAACCAATAACAGCACATTTACATATGGATTCACCAGGTCAGCATCCTTACTAGCATTATTGCTACTTCAACAAAATCAAGTTGTCTTTTATGTTATCTGAGAGTACGATTCAGTATTGGGCTAAAGTCTGTCATGTCATTACAGGGACACATAAATAGGACTCCCAATAAAAAAAAAGTAATTTCTGAAGGTACATTTGACAAACTTAGTGTGCATGTGGAATTTGTATCTGGCTTCTCTGTGAGGAAGAATGAGCTCAGAACTTTTATCACCTTCAGAATCTCCAAGTCAGTCTGAGAAGTGTTACTTTTACAGAGCAACATAAACTAAAGCCAAACATAGCATAACTTGCAGCCAGAAACAGGAAGGGTTAATACTGTCTTTTTACATCTGTGAAAGTAAATAATATTAAACTGCCAGATTTCTCAGGGCATCTGTGCAGCTTCATTCTGAAGGTTACATAGAAGGAGTATAGAGGCAGAAGTTAATCTGTTTGAAGAATAACCAATTACAAATGCATTCCTTTTAAGTGTATATTAAACAAAGCAAATAAATGATTATGGTGTCAGCATTCATTAACTGTAGTTTTGTTTTGATATTTGTTATGAATATATTATAGATACGTGCATCAATAGTCTGTAAAGATTTAATTACGTGTTTGATAAACAGAAAAATTGCTCTACAATTATTTGTGTAAGTTTAGGATAAAGTGAGATAAATAACAATTTTTTGTGTTCATGAGAATCATGTGTTCCATAATTAAACACTTATTTTCATATTGAAATTAATGACTAAAATAGCAAAATCAATTTGATACATAAACCAAACAAACACAGCTGTCTGGAGAATTTTCCACTTAGGAACTACCAAATAATGCAATGAAGTACAGTACTGCAACATCCAACTTAACACAACTGTACCTGACATATAAAAATTTGATGCCACTCACTGCAAATTTGGAGTGGTGAACATTCCACAAGCCCAAGTCAAACACACCTCCAAGTCTTTGAAAAGGCTCCTACTGATGATTAGAACAGAGTAGAATTTGATTCTGCATTTCTATCTGTACCATGTATACACAGAGAAAAAAAATATTTCCTTCTGTCACTGGGATGTGCTTTGTAAGTCTTACCAGGACAAACACTGGGTAAGTAAATTATCTGGTCTGTACCCTGCACCCATCTGCGCATAAGGGACCAAATTGGTCACTTAATTTAGGTCACATCAGCAGTATTTTTCTAACACATGCATAGTTACTCAATAGTAGCACACAAATGATCATAAAAACAACCTTTGCTAACAACATTTAGACTTGTAGAATGGTAGCCACAGTAGATTGTCGTGCTGATAGCAGTAAAAAAGTAACAAAATCCATTTCTAACCTCTTTAGTTGGCCAAAGCCTTCAATTCCATTGGAATGATTGGGAGAATATTAATATCTAATGATTTTTTGACTTTCTAATTAATTTCTTCATTGAAGAGAAATTGCAAGAATGGTGAAGTGCAATATCCATACCTGCAAATCTCACCTGTCAGAG
Organism: Campylorhamphus procurvoides; assembly: GCA_013396655.1. Taxonomy (NCBI): domain Eukaryota; kingdom Metazoa; phylum Chordata; class Aves; order Passeriformes; family Dendrocolaptidae; genus Campylorhamphus; species Campylorhamphus procurvoides. The sequence goes on from WBMV01008683.1 coordinate 122,482, forward strand.
ATGAACATTCTACTTCACGTGAGAATCTATTGGACAGGAGAGGTCTATTCAGTCACATGTGGTGAATGAACAGTGAAAAAAGACTGAAAAACTAAGCATGATGATGGCAGAGTTCATTCCTGAATTAGTTGTTCATAACATATGAACCTAGGTGCATTCAGTTTACCTGGTTAATGTTATAGAAACGTTTATCATGGAAAAGACCGTTTGTTTATAGGTCTACATTTGCACTCAAGAAATAATGAAGTGCATCAATGAAAAGCAAGACCCCAGACCCTAATAATATTACTGGACTGAACTGTTGTGTGAGGAGCAGAAAACTTAAATTGTAATGGTACCATTTTCCAGTGATTTCTCTGTTCAGGGACCCTTTCCAGAAGCACAGAGCTCTAGCTGTAAATGTCCACTGTATGAAATAAACAAATTAACTAAATTCTGCCTGAGATTCTTCTCATGGAAAACTAGGGTGGAGAATCTTCTTTAAGAGATGCTCTTCTCTGGACATGCTCTAGCACCTCAACTTATTTATTGTAGTGAAGATCCCTAAACTGAATACAGGATACAAGATGCAGCTCACTAGTGCTGAGTACACAGGGACAATCACTGCTCTGGTCCTGCTGGACACACTATTTCATACCAGGTGCCCTCAGTCTTCTAGGCCACCTAGGCACACATTGGCTCATATTCAGTAGCTGTCCACCAACACCACTATGTTATTTTCCACCAGGCAGCTTTCCAACCACTCTACCCCAAGCCATGATGTTAAAATTCTTTTTTCCAATTACAAACAATACCACTTCCAAACAGATTTTTACAACTGTGACTATATTCCGACTATGCATTTATTGAAAAGAAAAGCATATTGGGCAAAAATGCTCAAGTTTGTTTCTTTTGCATTTGGAACAATCATAGCACGTCCTCTGTCCTATGAAAATGAGTAATGTAAGTTATACCCCTTTCATCACACATATATTCCTCACTGACTTCAGAGACAGAAGTAACTAACAGAGTTTGGGGAAGAACTTTGGAACTCTTTTATTTCTGTTTATTGCTGTTGGATTAACATCAAAGATTATGCTAACAAGAAAAAGGTCTGATCAGCAATCCAAAAAGTATCAACTGTTCAGAGGAACTCAAGTCTAAATATGTATGCCTAGCAGGCAATTTTAAAATGAGTCAGACTTATATGTTTTGCCACTTTAACAGAAATTAATCTGCATTCACAATTTCATATATTTTACAGCTAGAAGGAATCACCTTGTCTAGTGTCTGGCATAATTCAGGATATTGACTTCCAAATATTAATACTTATTTACTATCTAATAGATGCATTGAACAACTACATGTTTGGAGGGAGGAGGGCAAATGGGAAACCCACCTCCCCTCCTGCCATGCTCCCACAAACTAATCTGAGTATTGATTTATAAATTTACAACAATAGAAAATCTGGTATGCTCTGTTAAATTGCCCCAGTATTTAATTGCTATGTGCTGCGAAAGTTTGTGTCTTATTTCTGGACTGAATTCACATAGGTTGATCATCTACTCCTTGGTTCTTCTCCCTTAGTTTGAAGAACTAATTATATTAATCAGACTTCTGTACCTCAGTAGGCACCTATAAACTGTGATTGTGTCATTCCTAACCTCTTCCTTGATAACCTAAACAGACTGAGCTCCTTTCAAGTCTGTCATTACATGCATGGCAAAAGGAGAAAAAGAGAAATTGCTGCTCATAAGTATAAGTTAGAGGGTAGAAACTAGGGTTAGGAGGGAAAAAAAAACACAGGAAATGTACAAATCTACTCTGAAGTCAATATAGACACTTATAAAAATGTGAAAAGGATAGTACAAATCAGCAGCTTGGGAAAACTACCAGAATGTGCTAATTTCCACTCTTGAATAACACCAGCTTTTCTTTGAACCCAATATTTTGAACATTATCTTGGGGAAAAAAAACCAAAAAAACCAACAAAAAAAAAGGAGTGAAATATAGACATCATAACTGGACTCAGTATTCCTGTCATATCCATGTAAAACGCCATATATATATATATGACTCAGAGACAATAAAAAAATCTACTTCAGTTAGAGTATTTGCCCATGAAGAAGTTTTATTCATTTGTTCATTCAGCTATGGTTGGGAGATTTTTCTGTCAGAATTATGACAGTACTACTGAGGAGAAAGATTTGGGAGCATTGGTTGTTGAGAGACTGGACATGAGCAAGCAATGTGTGCTTGCAGCCACGAATAATAAACACATCCTGGGCTGTATCAAAAGCCGGGTGGCCAGCAGGTTGAGGAGGGTAATTCTGCCTCATGAGTACCCCACCTGTGGATCTGCGCTGAGCTCTGGGCTCCTCAGCACCAGAACATGGATTTGCTTGAGTGGGTCTAGCAGGGAGGGCCACAAACATGATCCAAGGGCTGAAGCACCTCTCCTATGAAGACAGGCTGAGAGAGCTGTAGTTGTTCAGCCTGGAAAAGAGACGTTATAGCAGCCTCCTGGAACCTGATGTGGGCTACTTCTTTCTCCATTCCTGGAAGTGTTCAAGGTCAGTTTGGATAGGGCTTTGAGGCACCTGGGCTAGTGAAAGGTGTCCCTGCACATGGTAGATGATCTTTAAGATGCCTTTCAATCTAAATCATTCTATGATTATTCAGATTGCTAGAATATGCCACATTTTTCTGTTTGACTAATTTACTTTACATCTATTATATTGTAACTCAGTTTACAAGTGACTTTGTTTATGTTAGTAATCATTACTATTGATGATTTAATAAACCAGTATGTATTATGTAGAATATTTACTGGGAAAAAAAAATATTAATGCTTTTTTATTAATGATGGAGCAAGAAGCAAATCCTACTGAGTACTTCAAGATACACTGCTAACCAGACTCTTCCATATAATACACACCAAGCAGATTTTGTATGCTTCCACACACTGCATCAAAATGGAATGATTCAAAGTCAAAAGTAGAGATTGAGTGCATCCCCCAGATTTGCAGTTGTATTCAAAGGAGATACTAAGTTGAAGTGATTAGACTTCATTTTCATAAGTGCATGTTAATTGACATTAATTATATTAACTCCTCTTAATTCTTTTTTAATCAAACCCTGTACCAGCTGCTCCATTATTTTCTTCGGGATCGATAGCAGCCTGACAGGCCTATAATTAACCATATCTATTACCCAGTTTAATTTACGCTTTCTAAATATTGACATAGCATTAGCTTTCTACTAGTATTCAAGAATTTCCACAGTCTTCCAAAACTTAACATAAAACTGGTGTAAATAAGTGTGCCAGTTTAAAAATGCTACATGCTAATAAATGTCACTTAACATGCTTGAGTGTTAGCAGCAGAATTAGTGTTTATTGTCATCACCACATATATACTGCATCTAGATCTTCCTGAAATACAAACATACAGGTCAACACTGCCTTTTCTGCTTTGTTGCTGGTAATGCTAGGATATCCTTTTATAACAGTTGTCATGCGGGTGATTCATTAGTGCATGTCAACATGTCAGTGAAGACGAGAGACTTGCACTAGAGTGTGCCAAGTTCATACGGCAAGAGGTGGTGTAAATTTGCTATATTGAGTCTAGAAGTCATGTAATGCTATTAAATCCTGGACATTAGTAGTAAAAAATAGTCAGTAGAGAATTTAAAACACAAGACAAATTTTGATAGCAAACGCTGAGCTGTGAAAGGAAATTAAACCCTCTTATGAACCTGGAAGTGGGTGTTTGCCTGTCTTTGCCCTCTACCACTGAAGGTAAGGCTTATTAACTAAAAAATCATAAGATCACAGACTATTGTGATTTGGTGTGAACACACAAGGATCATTGAGTTCAGCTTCTGGAATTCTATAGTGTTCCTGTATTCAGACTGACTTGTGCCTAAGCCTACTGACTCTAGTGGAATTTATTCCTCTTAACATGGCAAGCAGCTGGGGGTGTGTGTGTGTTCATTAGCTATTTACTTTTGAATTTTTACAAGTTCATATTTTATCATCACTATCAATTTTCCCTTTCCTTCTCATCAATGGCTATATTGTAGGGATTTGCTTTTGCTTTTTGATGGATATCTTTGTTTCGGTTTAAAGATTTTGTTAAAATATTATTTTATTACTTTTTATTTCATTGAATCTAGTACATTTACTATTCATTCATTGAGGTATTTATTGTCCTACCTGCTTCTCTACAGAGTATTTTCTTAGTCTGGCCATGTGACCTCTTCTTATGTATCAGATACTTCTGAGAGTAGCTTGGATTTCAAACGTAGCACATCTAATTGAGTGGTTTTAGTTCCTGGGATCATAATGTCTTTAATTGCCTCAATGTCATATTCCCACATGTCAGAAACAATGTTCTATTAGAAAACTGAAGATAACTTTTAGAAACAGAAGTGTTGTTCTATATTATCTTATCCAGTAATTGTCATATGAAGGCATAGTTCATTGTCACATGAAGACATAGTTATTCAACAATGTTTACTTCAGACTTTTCAATGAGTCAGAATTGACTACTACATTTCAGATAGAACATTACTCCTTCTCCATTGTTCATTTAATCTATATTGATTTTAACAGTGAAATAATGTGAATCCCACAAGTTTCAGTACTATGAATTAAGACAAATTTATGCTCACAAATATGCAGTTCTAGTTATCCCTGTTTATCACCTTCGCACTTGGCACAGGCATATAGAAAATTAAAATTTTCTTTCCAAAAAGCATCTCAGTGGCTTGGTTAAATTTATTGTTGACACCTTGATTTTATGCGAAGATAACTCTCCTTTATTCACCTTTTGCTGTTACCTTAATATCTCCATGAGTTTAACTTTTTAACATTTAACTTTTCCTCTACTTGGTTATCCTATAACTCAAATATATGTCACTCAGAATTTTTTTATGAGCAAAATGGATTGTCCGACCATAAGGCCAAGAGTTCCCATTTGATAGGACTGACGGAGATTAATGTATTAAAAATATAAATTGAAAACTATAATTGTGAGGAATTAGGAAGGGTGGAAAACTGCTGGAACATTTAAGGAAAGTAATAAATTTCTATATGTAACTACCTATATGTGCAACTATTTTCGTAATGTCTGGTGTCCATAGATATTGCTATAGTAGGAAAGAAAGAGAAGAGGTGATGTTATGCAGAATGCCCTATAAATTCTAAACCAATACTGAATTCTGAAGTTGCATTTTCAACACAATCAATTCTGTTAACCATAATCTTCTACAGATACAGATTCACTCCAAGGTACAATGTGCAGTGCCTGGAATTAGACAGTTCAGGTCTTAATTGGAAGATGTTACTCTTCCAGTTTAAAACAAAAACAAAACCACTTCCGTTTCCTTTGGAAAAAAAGAAAAAGCGACAAACTATTTGTCAATGTTCAGTTTTGGTGAAATATTTTAGTTGGATTTGTAAGGAAACCATTTATTTTTTTCTGATTGGTAACTATTTAGCCTCAGACTTAGGTATCTAATTCAAATATTAATAATGCAAATTTTAGTGCTGATTTGTTCAAAACTTTTGCCATTATTGTTGTAAAATATTTTTTCTTTATACATCTCTACAGGCATATTTGAACTCTGTGAATTTGGGAACATAATAAATATGCACAGGATGTGCTTTATAGTGTTCATTCAACCTAAACTATAACCTCTAAAAAATGTACAGGTAAACTTACTGCCTTGTTCAGTGTGGTCTTTTGGTCTTTTTTTTTTTTTTTTTTAATCAGGCACCACCTAATACTTTTGTTTACTACTAAGAAGCAAATCTCAGGTTTCCTATACTTCCTTTGTGTTTTTTTCTGCCTTTTCACAAAGACGAATATTCCAGCAAAGCTGGGGTACTGACGAGCTACCACTGCAAGGTAGAGTTACAGCCCAGCTTGTACTCCCAGATTTGTTTTACACTTTTAGGAACACCCTACAACATACAAATTGTCCAGCTCTGGCAGCATTTCAGTAACATTCATGTTCTCACAGCAGCTTTTTGTGTTAACAGACAGGATTGATTTTCAGCTATGACAAAGGGCCATTAGCATTCATAACTGTATATTGCCTTCTGATGAAATCCTATGCCAGAACATCTCCAACTGCAGCAGTGGAACTTCATTCTGTCACAAGTCCAACACTCCTATTGCTTTCCTTTCAAAACAAGACAACTTTGAACAGAAAATGCAGGTTGGTGACGAGTTAATATATTCATGGAGCTTTGTAGCAGGTGAAAAATTACTTGTATAAACTGACCTTAGTGGCTACTGTAAAACAGTCTAATTATTACATTCTTAGAATGACTGTAATTAATGTAATCTCCAAAGCTCTAAGAAATTAGTATTTCAGCTTGCAGGTTGTCTGTAAATTCACTGCACAACCTAGAGGTTTAATGTGCAGGGTGTGCCATAATTCACTGCTAATCTTTCAATACTGTATCTTTAAAGTGACTGTTCTTAATAAATTACAGCTGTAAAATTCTAGGTTTGAACTTAGCTTTTGTTGAAAATTGGCGATTTAAAACCAGCATTAATCTAATAGAAAAATTTAAAACAAAAACAAACAAACAAACAAACAAACAACAACAACAAATCAGATGCCATCTCTCATGGTAACAATTACAAACAATAGCAGGGTATTATTAACCAGCTAGATTTACCTGGCATTTAACAAAGTGGACTTATTACACCCATTGTTCAATGGAATTGAAAGAAACAAAGAACATGATGTTGTTGTTTCCTATTTGAGTGATATCAAAATTTTGAAGTGGGGAAGTCTAATCAAATGTCATTGCTATAACCTTAAATAACCTTTTTTATATCTTTGCAAGACATGCAGTGTAAGCCACTTGGTTAAATAATCTCTGCTGTCAACCTTCAATTACCTGACACAGGCAAGTCATAGTTGAAATGAACTACAGAAGAGAGTAATAACCAGCACTGTATTTTTATTGCAAGGGATTTGAGCTGCAAATGAACTTTATTCCTTGAGTTACACCTAGTCTCTTTAAAGATTTTGAAACTATGAGGAGTTTCAATAAAAGTCTTTCCGGTAAATAAATTGTTTAAAATTTTGAGTCACAGATGGAACTGGACTTGGCTAGGGATGTGAAAAACAATTAGAAAGGATTCTACAAGGGCACAGGTCAGAAAAAGAAGTCCAAAGAGAATGTATCTCCCCTATAAATGAGAAAGGAGAACTAATGACAACAGATGCGGCAGCAGGCAGAGAAACTGTATTGTGAGGCGAAGCAGCTGGCAGCTCAGCTTCTGTCACAGAGCCGGGTCATGGCCCCAGCACAGCAGCATTGCATGTCCCAGGAGCAGGATAAGCAGCTTCAGAGTGTATTTCATCAAAGTGGAATTCATTCCTATGTGACCTAAAGGTACTGCATCTGGAATATTACACAAGCGCAACTGCAGTATAGACCTCTGCTAATGAGTTCATTGGAGAAAGTCAGTCCAGCTGAGGCTGGAAAAGCCTTGCTTGCCTTGGTCATCCAAGACCTCAGGGTCTCCTCTTGACAAAATGGAGTCCTGGGGATGTACAGGGTGTGGTGAGTACAAGCATGTGCAGTTTCTCTGTGAATTCTCTTTATTTTCAAATTGTCTTTTTCTGCGGATTTTCTTTTTCTGCACTTGCTGGAGGAGCAGCAACAATTCATGAGGCAGCATCTCTCCCTGGAGTGGAACTACATGGTGAGGCTGAAGGTGAGGTTGGGTGGACACAGCCAGGTGCTTCTCATGTGTTCTGTCAGCCTGTGGGGTGCTGCACTGCTACACATGATGACAGAAAGGACTGGGTGCTGGGCAGCAGCCTCCCTTCATCTATCTTCCTCGTCACAAGGGAAATCACAGTCCTTCTAGCACACAGAAAAATCCTAATGCAAATGGGACTTAAGGTTTTTTCTCTGCCCCTCTTGCCATGCTCTTCAGAACACTTTGCTGAAGGAGCAGAAGTCAGTGCTGTAGAAGTGCTCAGAGAAGCAAGGGAAGCTGGAGGCTGAGAAGGCTGAATTCCACATCTGAGAGAAGCTGAGGGAGGAGTGACTGGAGCACGAGCACTGATCCTGGCAGATGGACATCCTGAGGATGAGACTGGCCAAGGAATCAGAGTGGAGCCCCTTCCTAGGGCCTTCAGCACTACCTGGGATGCGCCAGGGACAGGTCCAGCCCACAGGGAAGACATTCAGTGCTGCCTCCAGGTGTAAAGTGGGAGACATCATTTGATGTGGTGAGATCCCGGCTGTTCAGGACAGCCTCCACCAGAATGTGCCATATGACATCATGCTTTTTTTATTTTAAGTTTCTATATCTCAGTTCTACTCTCAGACAAAGTAAAACCAAGCTGCATTAGCCTTAAAGGTCTGATGGTGCTGGTTCTACTATTTCATCCCTGCTATCTGCAATCATAAAAACCAGACTCCTCCATCTCCATTTTCATTAACTCTCTGAGCTCTCCTGAATTCACACTTTTTCATGCATGTTCTTCTGGGTTAGGAATGTGCCTTCAGCATTCCTTCCAACACTGTGCACTCTGGAAGGATTCATTCTCCATCAGTAACATAGATGTGTAGAATATTTGGTGCAAACTGGACACAGCACACATTCAGTTGCCACTACCATTTCACTGTGTGTATTCCACACTGAGCAGTGCAACTCTGAGGAAACCCAGAGAAGAGTTCATTAATAGTTCAGACCAACAGACAGTGTAAATTCCTACTGCAATTCCACTGGGAATATTGATCTCTGTTGCTCTGATCATTAAAGCTTAATGTACACTTTTGAAAGCAATTAGACTAATATTTCAAAACATTTTTTAGAGCAGCACCATTTAAGTTGGTTGTCCTCCTCTCTTGTGTTATGTTTTGCAAGAATGACATTTCTCTAATGGGTTTCAAATTATTACGTAGATAAAGGAATTTGTGATAAAAATTGCTAAGATACAGAGCTTCCAGGTCAACCAGTAAGATGTGAAATTGTTTCCTCACTTTTTCTGAAATGAAAGGGAAATGTCATGAAATGAACAGACTTGTCACTTGGTCAAAGCAATGAGTAAGACTGAAGGTAAAAAAATGTAAAAGAGAAAATGGTATGTAGAAAAAAAAAAAAGTTGTTTCTATGTTTTTGTCAACTCCTTTGCCAGCTAAAGAGTCACCTTCCTTTTAGTTCATAGTTGCAATTTTTTGTTTGGAACTTGTAATTTTCCCAACCATTAAAAAATTCCACAAGGACAGGGGAAAAAAGAAAGAAAAACACTAATATAGAAATTAGTTATGTTAGCATTTGCATACATGATTTTGGATGACAGCTCAGAACTACTCTTTCACAAAAAGCATGCTCTGACTTGCAGATTTTTCTTTTCCTGATGTGAGAAGTTACCCAAGTATACTCCACAAAACCTATTCAAATATTTCTACAACTATATTTCTCTTTCCTATCAGACAGGCTAAAGTTAAAAAGCTGGCAAAAAAGAGAAAGTTGCAAATGTTTCTTCAGGGAGGGGCAATGAGTTTTACCTTCTGCATAAAAAATCAATAGTACTATTTTACATTAGCTAGAAGTTTATGAAGTAATATTAATACTACTTGACTGCAAGTAGCCCTGTGTTCTCTGCCAGCTCCAGAGGGAGCAGAGCTGCTGGGCTGGTGCTGTAGCTTCGTGGGCAGTAGAGGAGNGAGTACAAGCATGTGCAGTTTCTCTGTGAATTCTCTTTATTTTCAAATTGTCTTTTTCTGCGGATTTTCTTTTTCTGCACTTGCTGGAGGAGCAGCAACAATTCATGAGGCAGCATCTCTCCCTGGAGTGGAACTACATGGTGAGGCTGAAGGTGAGGTTGGGTGGACACAGCCAGGTGCTTCTCATGTGTTCTGTCAGCCTGTGGGGTGCTGCACTGCTACACATGATGACAGAAAGGACTGGGTGCTGGGCAGCAGCCTCCCTTCATCTATCTTCCTCGTCACAAGGGAAATCACAGTCCTTCTAGCACACAGAAAAATCCTAATGCAAATGGGACTTAAGGTTTTTTCTCTGCCCCTCTTGCCATGCTCTTCAGAACACTTTGCTGAAGGAGCAGAAGTCAGTGCTGTAGAAGTGCTCAGAGAAGCAAGGGAAGCTGGAGGCTGAGAAGGCTGAATTCCACATCTGAGAGAAGCTGAGGGAGGAGTGACTGGAGCACGAGCACTGATCCTGGCAGATGGACATCCTGAGGATGAGACTGGCCAAGGAATCAGAGTGGAGCCCCTTCCTAGGGCCTTCAGCACTACCTGGGATGCGCCAGGGACAGGTCCAGCCCACAGGGAAGACATTCAGTGCTGCCTCCAGGTGTAAAGTGGGAGACATCATTTGATGTGGTGAGATCCCGGCTGTTCAGGACAGCCTCCACCAGAATGTGCCATATGACATCATGCTTTTTTTATTTTAAGTTTCTATATCTCAGTTCTACTCTCAGACAAAGTAAAACCAAGCTGCATTAGCCTTAAAGGTCTGATGGTGCTGGTTCTACTATTTCATCCCTGCTATCTGCAATCATAAAAACCAGACTCCTCCATCTCCATTTTCATTAACTCTCTGAGCTCTCCTGAATTCACACTTTTTCATGCATGTTCTTCTGGGTTAGGAATGTGCCTTCAGCATTCCTTCCAACACTGTGCACTCTGGAAGGATTCATTCTCCATCAGTAACATAGATGTGTAGAATATTTGGTGCAAACTGGACACAGCACACATTCAGTTGCCACTACCATTTCACTGTGTGTATTCCACACTGAGCAGTGCAACTCTGAGGAAACCCAGAGAAGAGTTCATTAATAGTTCAGACCAACAGACAGTGTAAATTCCTACTGCAATTCCACTGGGAATATTGATCTCTGTTGCTCTGATCATTAAAGCTTAATGTACACTTTTGAAAGCAATTAGACTAATATTTCAAAACATTTTTTAGAGCAGCACCATTTAAGTTGGTTGTCCTCCTCTCTTGTGTTATGTTTTGCAAGAATGACATTTCTCTAATGGGTTTCAAATTATTACGTAGATAAAGGAATTTGTGATAAAAATTGCTAAGATACAGAGCTTCCAGGTCAACCAGTAAGATGTGAAATTGTTTCCTCACTTTTTCTGAAATGAAAGGGAAATGTCATGAAATGAACAGACTTGTCACTTGGTCAAAGCAATGAGTAAGACTGAAGGTAAAAAAATGTAAAAGAGAAAATGGTATGTAGAAAAAAAAAAAAGTTGTTTCTATGTTTTTGTCAACTCCTTTGCCAGCTAAAGAGTCACCTTCCTTTTAGTTCATAGTTGCAATTTTTTGTTTGGAACTTGTAATTTTCCCAACCATTAAAAAATTCCACAAGGACAGGGGAAAAAAGAAAGAAAAACACTAATATAGAAATTAGTTATGTTAGCATTTGCATACATGATTTTGGATGACAGCTCAGAACTACTCTTTCACAAAAAGCATGCTCTGACTTGCAGATTTTTCTTTTCCTGATGTGAGAAGTTACCCAAGTATACTCCACAAAACCTATTCAAATATTTCTACAACTATATTTCTCTTTCCTATCAGACAGGCTAAAGTTAAAAAGCTGGCAAAAAAGAGAAAGTTGCAAATGTTTCTTCAGGGAGGGGCAATGAGTTTTACCTTCTGCATAAAAAATCAATAGTACTATTTTACATTAGCTAGAAGTTTATGAAGTAATATTAATACTACTTGACTGCAAGTAGCCCTGTGTTCTCTGCCAGCTCCAGAGGGAGCAGAGCTGCTGGGCTGGTGCTGTAGCTTCGTGGGCAGTAGAGGAGTGATAGTAGAAGTAAGGGCAGATGTTTCCTTACAGCTTGTCTTTTGTTCACTGCTAACACCCTTGGCTCACTGTTGTCCCTCTCCCACCCCATCCCTGAGTGGGAGAATCCAGACTCCGGCTCACTGATGTCCCCATCCTCTTCCATCAGCCCCTCCTTTCCTGATGTGCCCTTGCCCAGGTGGGGATGCTCTTGGAGGCTTCATCTGTGGATCCCACAGGTGTGAGGTTATGGGCTACAGGTGAGGTTATGGTCCCCCATTCACCCCAAGTGATACCACGGATGAGCGCCAGCCCTCGGCTCACTTAGGGATGGAGAGCGTGGGATGGCTCCCTCAGTCACGATCTCCCTCCGGGGACCGAGAGGGGTCCCGGGGCCAGTGGGGAGACAGTGGCGCTGGGGCTGTGGCAGGGAGTTCTGATGGTCCGCTGGGAGCCGCATCGCCATCGCCATTGCCATGGCAACCTGGAACGGTGGGAACGCACGACAGGCTCTGTCCTGTCCCCCAGGCTCTGTCCTGTCCCCCCGGGTCTGTCCTGTCCCCCGGGCCTGTCCCGCCCCCTTGGCCGTCTGAGCAATCCATAAACTGAGTTCCTAAGTCACGGGAAGGCTGGGACACACGGCCATGGTGAGTGTGTTATGGCCCGAATGTGGGAATGTCAGCTCCGAAGTGGATGGGCTGGCCCTTCTGCTGGAAGGCAGGGATGATCCCAGGGGCTGGACGCTCTGCTCGCTGCTGTCTCTGAAGTTGAAAATATCTCTTTGGTTTCCCTGCATTTCACGTGCCAATTCCCAAAGGGTGTGGGCAGGAGGAGGGCTGTGCTGTTTATGGGATGTTCTAGAGAAACTGCCTCTGGCCTTAGTGTGTTTTGGGAAGGTGATCCATACCTGCTTCGTGTTCTAATAAGGGAATCTTTCTTTCTCCATAGGCTGAAAATGGCAAGAGTTTGAGAGGTATGTACACTCATATGCTTTCCAATTATGTATGTAGGAGCTTTGATCTCCTGGAAACGCATGGGACAGAGGAGGAAGGGCACTGGGTACAGGTGGCAGCCCTGGCTGCTGGACTGTTCCAGAACCTTTGTCTAAAATCTGCAGTTGAATGCATTGAGTCCTTCCTTAACCAGAGATGACCTCCCTCTCCCATCAAGGGTGTTTGCTTACTTGGGGTCTTTCCCAAATCTAGGGCAGAACTTTTATTTCAGTTCTTCTCCCTAATCCCTAACTGCTTGGTTGGAGGCCTCTTGCAGCCCTGATGCTGAAACAGTGCTTTTGGGGTTGCCCAGGGACTCTGAAACACTTCAGGGTTAGAACTCACACACAGATCAAGGGCTGCTAGTAGCCAGGAGCAGCTGGCTCACTTGGTAAACGTACCCCATTGCTGGCTGAGTGAAACTAAATCTTTTATTCTCCTAATACTGGCTGAGCTCCTGGAAGTTCTCTCTAGCCTGGCAAGGAAGGCATTACACTGACGAGGCTGGAGAGCAAACCTTTCTTCTTGGGAGGTTTCAAAAGGGTAAGCAAAGCTTGTTGAGATTAGGAGCTTTTCTACCCCTGCTTTGTGAGCTTGGCAGCTGCAAGAGCAGCATCGTTATACTCTTCCTGCAAGAGAGGTCACAGAACTGGATAAGAAGAACCAAAAGCAGGTGGGTGAGCCCAGACAGGGACACTGGGAAGGTCAGCAGAGGTGACACCATTAGCTTGGGAGAGTGAGATTGGTTTCTAATGCCCCTGCAAAGGAAGTGCTGTTTCTGTAGTAGTGAGTCGGGTTGCTAATGAGCTCTCTGTCAATGCAGAGGAGAAGGTGGCTGTTGCAAAAGTTTCCTAGTCTGCCATGGAGGCAGCCTAGGAGCATTTACACTGTAGCCATGACTCAGTTGCATTTGGACGTGGTCTAAGTCCAAGCAAAGAAGGTGCTCCCAGCCACACTTGGGTAGCAAGTTGCTCAAGGTTTTCAAGTGAAGATGTTTCCAGCTGTGTTTTCCCAGAGGAGCAGTCCCAGTGGAAACTGCAGGGAAGGATGAGGAAGGTTGCTGTCTTAGCAGAAAGCTGCTCCTCTAGGTCCTGACTCAAGGCTCGTTCTCTGAACAGAGAAGGAAGAGAATCAGGACAAGGGAAAATGTGTCTTTGGAGAGTATGAGCCCTCTGGGTTCGAAGACCAGACAACAAAGAATCAGCTTGTGAGGTATTGTGATCTGTGTGTGTCTGTAGCTCCAGTAGCCCTTGCAGTGGGGTGGGCAGGGTTCCCAGAGTCCCCTCACATGCAGGGTCCCCTTGCATGCAGGTATGTGAGTGCTTCTCCTTGCAGCAGGCGTGCATCCCAGAACAGTGGCAAACTGAAAGAGGAGCCTCACTCCAAATCTCCTCCTCCAGCCAGGAACAGCCCTGTGAGGGAGGCCAGGACTGGTTCTGACCGTCTGACCTTGAAGGATGAGGTGTTTATGGATTTGGAGCCACAGCCTCTGGCAAAGACCAGTCCTGCTGCAGACAGACAGCCTGTTCCTGCCAACCAGCTGCTAGCCACAGAGGATGCAGCCCCTAATGCCAACCCACCAAAGGAGGAGGAGGACTGGCTGAGTGCTGCCTTGGCTCGCAAGAAGGCTCAAGCCCAGACGAAGGCCTTGGAGGCCCTGGGCAAAGGGCTGGATGCCTGCATTTCAGTCAGGTAAAGGCAGTCAATAGCTGCAGGTCTTCTGCCTGCTCCACATGTAGCTGCTCCATCAGGAGGACTTCTCAGAAGTCTTTGGCTCAGATTTAGGAAAATAATTCTAAGCAGTGTCCTCCCTCAGGTTTGGGAGTAATAACACGGGGCTGTCTACTACTGACCCAGCCCACTGTCACATCACAGCTCTGAGCTCTTTCCATCTCTGGCCAAGATTGCACACATGCCACTGGATCCCATGGAGCTGTCCTGGATCAGCACACCTCCACAAGCTCCCCCATCCTCCTTGCTCCTATCTTCATTTCCCTTCATTCCTGCTAGTTGCAAGCAAAGCACCTCCTATGGTTGAGTTCACATGGACACAAGTTCAGATTTGTGCCATCCAAATGGGACTCAGAAGTGAATTTTGGACAAACTGCCATGTGTCATGGGCAGAGGTGTATTAGCTGGGGCTACTGCTGCCCAGGGGCAGCAAGAAGGAGCACCAGTGATGGAGGTTTGGAGGTGCCTGTGCTCCTTCTGAAGTCAAAAAGCTGAATCCCACCTCAGCCAGCTGGGATAAGCTGTCAGCTGTGAGGCAGGAATGGGTGTTGAGGGTAAGGGTCTCATCTTTCATTCACTCCTTGGCTCTCTTGCATTGGATGCTTTGTGCTTGAAGCCAGCCAGATGCCTCCACAAGAGCACCACAACAGTCAGCTGCCCCACAGGACAAGGAACAGAGCACACATGGCTCCAGGTAAGATCTCCTTTGCCTTTCAGGCATCCTTCATGGGAGAAGTGTCGTGCAGAAAGTTGCTGTGTGTGGGAGAAGATGAGGGAATGGGGAGGGTGAGTAGCTGCCAGTGATCTCTTTGGTCTGGGACCTCTGTAACTGAAAGTGAAGGCAGCTCTGGAGAATCATCAGGCTCTTGCCTATTTGATCCCAGGGGACAGCCCTAGACTGACAAAAAATGTCAAGCAGGTGATTACCTTGCCCCTCTCCCTGAGCTGTGACACTGCTGAGCATCTCTTGTGTCTCTGTGTCCATGCAGGCTGCCAGACCCTCATCACAGCACCATGAAAGAAGCCTCAGCAAATCTACTGGAGTCTGCAAAGGCAGATCCCTCCAAAGAGGCCAGACCTCCAGGTGTGTATTGTGTGGTTTGGGTAGGGTATAGTTTGGGCAGCCATAGGCAGAGACAGTCCCCTGCCCTTCAAAAAGAACTCAGCAAAAGGCAGGAGCCACAGTACCACCCTTGGCCATGGGAATGTTGCCCAGGCTGTGACCAGCCATCCTCAAAGCAGGTTGCCAATCTGCAGGATCACACCATCCCCATTTTTTGGCATAGTGGGGACATGGTGCCAGTGTGCACTAAGCTCCAGTAGTGGCCCATGGAGAGACAGCAGATTCCATTTTGGAGAAATTGAGTCAGGAATATGTCTACGTCCACTGTCCTAATCACTATCTGTTTCATTGCCAGATGGATATCCTGCTAAATCTGCCAGAGCTTCCCACAGAGCTGAGGGTAGTAATTTGAAAGCCCAGAACACATACTCACAGACCAAAGAAAAGTGAGTGCCTTTCAGACACATGTTCTCATTCTTGGGGATCTCGGTTTAGTCCCCAATTACCTTTGATGACTCTGGGAAGTGGGACCCCAGAGCCTGAAGCTTTCTAGCAAGAGCTGAGTGCCCCTCAGCCCTGTATATCTTTGGTAAATTTCCCTTGTAAGAGTTGCTTGCTAAACAAAGCAATCCAAACACTGCTATCTTTTATCCCAGTGCAATTTTCACTTAATTTTTCTCTATTGTATGATGTGGCTGATGCGCTGTGCCCATCTGGCAGCATCCAGCTGTCCCCAGGGTACCTTTGGCAAGCTCACTTGGGGGTGCTGCTAACTCTCAGGCTTGTATCACAGGTGTGTTCTAGAGGATGACCTCTTCAACAAACTTGAAGAGACCTTCGAATTTCTAGAGGTGAGCCCAAATTTCAGGAGAGAGCCTGAGTGTCCCAAGGGCTGGGGCTGAGGCAGATCATTACTGCCCCTGGTCTCATCCCCTTCAAGTCAGCAGTGGGGAGCTTCTTGACGACTGAAGGGGAGTTAGAACTTTAACAGCAGAGGTAGCTCTAATTTGGTCTTGGAATCCTCCATTTCTCGTCCAGATGGGTGTCATCACCTTGCCCTGGTGGCAGGATACACACTGTCTCCCAGATAAATCAGTCTTTTCCTTGAATCTGTCCCCTAGAAGAAAGCCCAGCATGCCTGTGTCTGGGGTAGGGGTTGCTCCTGGGCAGAAGAGACTCAGAGCAGCAGTGGGGTTGGGCAGGAAAAGGATAAAGGAAGGGCTGCAGCAGGCAGTTTGCTGCTCCAGCATGAGGAGGAGACATTCTTTACCTCCTTGACAACATCTCTGTGTCCCCTCAGCTTAACGCAGCTGAGTCACATCTCCAACCTACATCAAGCTGCTTGTTAGCACTGCTTCACATCCAGGCACATGTGTCACAACTGGAAACCCAGGTGAGCCTCATTGCCTGCTGGGTGGGGGACCACAGGTGACCGAAAGGAGAAGGGGCCTTGTCTGCTCCAAATAGAATCAGGGTGACAGGGCGGATAGAATAAACTTTGCTGTCCAGAGATGCATACAGTTTCAAAGTGCTGCTGTGGGAACTCTGCCCCTGGGGTGGCACAAGGAGCTTCTCTCTGGGTGTGTGGCAGGTCTCGACATTGGAGGTAAAGCAGGAACAGCACAGGCAGTTCCAGGAGCTTCTCCAGCTGCGGCACCAGGAGGACATGGATCTCATTGCACATGCCCATAGGTAGCAGGCTCTCACCTGTGCTCCCCTCCTCTGTCAGGTCCTTGCCTACAGCTCTGTCCATCTCCCCTGGGGCAGAATTGCTGGTTCCCCCCCTGTTCACCCCTGGCAGGGACAGCCATAGAGCCATGTCAGTGTGGACCTGGTAGAGAGCAGCCCCATGGGGAGCCAAGGCTCACTCTCACCAACACTGGTGACAAGAAGGAGGGGTCAATCCCATATCCTGCACATCCCCAGCATGCTGGGTATGGCCAAGAAATCAATACTTTTTCCTTGCTGTGACCTCTTGGGCAGGAGCCAGATGAAGGTGGTGGATGATGGGCAGCAGGAGGAGAGACTGCAGCAGAGTGAGCAGCCAGAAGCTTGCATCCCACTGCAGAGAAAGGACACAGCCCCAGCACAGCAGCTGCCCATGTCACAGGAGCAGGACAAGCAGCTCGAGGGTACATTTCACCAAAGTGGAATTCATTCCTATGGGATCTACACCTGTAGACCCTCACCTCTGCTAACGAGTTCACTGGAGAAAGTCAGTTCAGCTCAGGCTGGCAAAGCCTTAATTGCTTTTGTCACCCAACATCTTGGGGTCTCCACTTGACAGAACAGAGTTCTGGGGACATGCAGGGAGTGATGAGCAGTTTTTCTGTGAATATGGTGTGGCTGGAGTGATGATGTTCCAGCTCATGCTACTCACAAACCTGCTGCTGCCTCTGCCCAGAGCTCCAGGACAGGCTGTCACAGCAGCAGAGAGATATGGCAGAGGAGCGGAGCCAATTCCAGGAGGCGATTGCCAAACTAAAGGCTGGGCTGAGTGAGCAGACTCAGCTGCTGGAGCAGGTGAGCCCTGTCTATGTTTTCTGCTCAGGTCAGCCCTCCTATGTGGGCATGGGGTCTTGCCTACTGAAGGGTCTGGGCAATGGGGTCTGGGAATGGCATCTGTCTCTCCTCTGTGTCCAAACACAGGAGCACAGGAAGGCAATGGCGTATGAAGCCAAAGTGGAATCACTGCAATGTTCACTGGAGGAGCTGCAACAATTCATGAGGCAGCAGCTCTCCCTGAAGCAAGAAGAGATGGAGAGACTGAAGGTGAGGTGGGGTGGACATAGCCAGGTGCTTCTCATGTGTTCTGTCAGCCTGTGCGGATCTGCACTGCAGTATGTGATGACAGAAAGAGCCAGGTGCTGGGCTGTAGCCTCCCTTCATCTGTCCTCCATTTTCCTCATCCCACATGTGGTCACATGGGGAATTGCCATTAAGACAACACTAATATGCAGATACCAGAGGCTGCTGTGTGCCTGCATGATGCATGCTGGTTCTTGAGGACAGGAGCCAACTGGAGCCAACTTTTCAATGCTGTGTGGGGTTTAATGGCAACAATGGATTAAATATGAAAACTCCTATGACAGATGGGACTTAGGGCTTTTTCTCTGCCCCTCTTGCCATGCTCTTCAGAACACTTTGCTGAAGGAGCAGAAGTCAGTGCTGTAGAAGTGCTCAGAGAAGCAAGGGAAGCTGGAGGCTGAGTGGACTGAATTCCACATCCGAGAGAAGCTGAGGGAGGAGTGGCTGGAGCAGAAGATGGAGCAATCCCAGAAGATGAACCGCACGCGGATGAAACTGGCCAAGGTACCAGAATGGAGCCCCTTCCTATGGCCTACAGCACCACCTGGCAGGCTCCAGGGATGGGTCTTGCACACAGGGTGTGCTGCCTCCAGGTGTAAAGTCAGAGACAACGCTCAGTGTGGGAAGAACCTGGTTCTTCAGGAACAGCCTCCACCAACATGTCTTAGAAGATGACTAAAGCATCAGTCATCTCTGTCTGTCTCCTGTGCCTGTGAGGAATTTGGACAGTCAGAGCAGATGCAGCAAACCTTCATTTTAAGTCTGCTGAGAGGAAACCTGCAAAATAGCTTAAGCAAAACTTTCCTGTGCCATGGGCATGTGCCCAGTCAGTTTTGCTCATGCCTGGTGCTGTCAAGAGTGGATATATGGCACAGACAGTACATCAGAGCAGCCTTTTTAAGCACTAGATGGGTGTAAAATAGCCATTCAGGCCAAGTCTTTCCACTGCTGACAAACTGCTGTTCTTTGAGTACACCTTAGGTTGTGCAACATGGTGAGGGGCTCCATCCTTTCCAGAGAAAAATATGTGCCCCTGTACAATCAGGGCTCTGCCAGCCTTGACCCTGAAGGTTGGGCGAATGAGGACTCTGCTCAAATACCTACTGGTGTTGCTCTGCACCCCAAACTAGCCTGCAGAAGATCAGCAAGGGCTGATCCCACACATCAGGAGACAGAAAAGCACAGGTAATGCATCTGCTTCCCCCATACCCATCCTAGGAACAGGCAGAGCTGACATTGCGGGACCACAAGCTGAGAGCCAAGGAGGAGCAGCTGGAGAGGGACAGGAAACAGCTAGATGAGTTCTGGCACAACCTGGAGCTAAAGAATGAGAAGGTGAACAGGGCCACACAGCGCATCCAGAAAAAGCAGAAGGAGATTAAAAGCATGATTGAAGTAAGTGTAGTGTCTGCACTGCAATCACAGATGTACAGAGGCTGAGAGCAAAGCTGGGGCTTCACACCACTTCCAAAGACATGAATCCTAATTCTGAACTGGGAATAAGGGGATGTGCAAAGGCACCCTGCCTCTGGGCAGTGAGGGGCCCTGTCTGCCATCTCCTCAGCCATTCTGCCTTGCAGCGTTCATCCCAGAAGTGCAGAGCAGGGAAGCGAGCCCTGCGGGAGGCACGACGACTAAAGTCTGAACACCAGGACAGGCTCCAGGCCATGCAGACACAGTTGGAGCAGCTGAGGCAGCATCAAGAGCTTCTGTGCCAGGCAAATACCCCCTCACCTTCCCTTCTCAGCCTGTGGCCACTGTTCCAAGGGCCTGAACCTTTGCCAGCAGCTTCTCTTTCTCCTGGGAATGGGGCAGGATTGGCTGAGCGTGGTTCAGCAGAGGAGACAGCTTGAACAGCTGTGCAGCGAAGCCTGGGACTTCCGTAGCCCTATGGAAAGTACACAGTGTAAGACTTCCTGCATACTGATGATGGGAAGAGATGTGTGGAGGGCAGGGACACTTGTAGTCCACTTGTTAGGAGGCTTGGGATGTTCCTGAGGGCTGTAAGTTTGCTTCCTCACCTGCTGCAAGAGCTCAGCTAAGCTCTTGTAGATAGGGCAGTGCTCTGAGATGCCGCTGATTTAAAAACCATTTACACTGGGAATTTGGGGAGAATACTGTTGCAGCTGCATGTGGGCAGCAATGAAAATGGTTCCTCTGTTGTCCCCCACTTGAAATCCCTCCAACAGCAATGGCACCACCCAGTCAGGCATGTTTTGAAGGCAGGATGCACCCTCAGCACAGCCCATGGTGTAGCAGGGGCAACACAGCCAGCTCCAGTGTGCTCCATGCTACTCTGCAGGTGCTGAAACACAGGGCCCAGATGGTGAGTCAGTGGGATATGGGGGCTGGAATGGGCTTGGAACAAGCTGAGTGGGAGCAGGGCTGGCAAAGTGTGATTTGAACCTGATATATACCGCGTGGGGTGTCTGGGCTGGGCAGGGTTGCAAAGCTATAGACAGTTAGAAAGAGTGATAGCAGAACCAAGGACAGGTTATCACACCTTCATGGTCATCAACATCCTTAGCTCACTATGGTTGTCCCTCTTCCACCTGATCTCTGGGTGGGAGAAGCCAGCTCTGCCAGATTGGCTCAGTGATGTCCCCATCCCCTCCTATTAGCCCCCGATTCCCTGATGTGCCCTTTCCCAGGCAGGAATACTCTTGGAGGCTTCACCTGTGGGTCCCACTCACAGTGTGAGGTTATGAACTACAGGGGCCCGCCACGCACCCTGAAGGGGTGCCATGGATGAGTGCCAACCTGCATGCAGGATTTAGGGTACTTCCCTCAGTCATGAGCACCACCCGGGACTGTGCGCCTCTTTCTGTGTCGCTCCCTCATACTCATCACATCCATTCCTGTCTTTTCAGGAGTGGGATTTCTTGGAAAGTGAGCGCATCTTCCTGGAGTCCCTGAAGAAAACACCTAACACTACATGATGCCTGTCTGCCAGAGAAGGTGACATCCCCACACATTACCAAGGGATGCTGTGCCCTCCATCCTGGGAACAAAAGTGAACAATAAATACTCCCATTTGTCAGCTTACTCTCTTTCAAAATACTGTTGGAGTTTTCCATAATTCACTGCTAGTCATTCAATACTGTACAGCTAGTCTGGAATGCCATCCAGATAGGCCTGGACAAGCTCAAGAAGGGGGCCTTTGGGAGGTGCTGCATCTGGGTTGGGGCAAACCCCAGTATCAAATCCACAGCTGGGGGATGAACAGATTGAGTGAGAACAGTCCTGCTGAGAAGGACTTGGAAGTCCCTGTGGGTGAGAGAGTGGACAGGAGCCATCAATGTGCACTCACAGCCCAGAATGCCAAGTGTTTCCTGGACTGCATCAAAAGCAGTGTGGGCAGGAGATCGAAGGAAGGGATTGCCCCCATCTATTTTGTCCTTGCGAGACCCCACTCGAAGTACTGCATCCAGGTCTGGGTTCTTCAGCACACGAAAGACATGGACCTGCTGGAGCGAGTCCAGAGGAGACCTCAAAGATGGAAGAGGCTTCAGCATCTCTCCTATCAAGACAGGCTGAGAGAGCTAGGGTTGTTCAGCCTAGAGAAGTGAAGGCTTTGTCAAAACCTCATTACGGCCTTTCAGTACGTAAAGAGAGATTATCAAAAAGAGGGAGAGCAACTTTTTTGCATTGGCAGATAGTATTATGACAAGGGGGGATGATTTTAAAGTAAAAGAGGAGAGATTTAGATTAAATCTTAGCAGGAAATTATTTACTGTGAGCATGGTGAGGCTCTAGAACGGGTTGCCCAGAGAAGTTGTGGATGCTCCATCCCTGGAAGTGTTTGAGCCTGTGTTGGACGGGTCTTGGAGCAACCTGGTCTCATGGAAGGTTTCCCTGCCCATAGCAGGGGGTTTGGAAGTAGATGATCTTTAAAGTCCTTTTCAAAGCAAGCTTTTCTATGATTCTATAATGGGTATAATGTCACTTACTTTCAATAGAGTGCCCTTGACATTTTAGCAAACTAAAATGCAGACTTACAGGAATGAGCACAATATTAAATTGCATTTGTTTATTTAACTTTTTTGTTTGGTGCATTTTATATCCTGTAGGCTAATATTTTTGCACTGCTCTGTCTAGTCTAGGTAGTACATATTGGAGACTAATAAACCAAAAAAGAACCAACAAAAACTTTGGAAGGAAAGGAGAGTAAGAGCAGAGATTAGCTTAGTTCAGCTTAGTTTGGCTTTATTTCTGTTGCCTTCTCTCAGCTTCTCTTTTCTACATTTAAAGTAAGTAGGATATACTGCTCAAGCCAGTGATGTGTGGTGTCAATAGTGTGATGTTTTCAGCCAGTGCAAGAACAATGTTCATTAAGCTTTAGAAGCTCTGACAAATGGTCAAAGATTGGTAGGAAAGATGAGCACAAAACAAAGGCTAACTGGAGAGCAGAGGAGTAGAGGGAGTTGCCAAGAACAATAAGGCAATCTTCCATATGTGCATTTGTGCTAATTACATAGTAGCAGGTGATTTATCTGTCAGTCTTGACTATTTAGCAATCTAGGTTTCAAATGCAAGTGATTATTTAAACTATTTTTCCTACCATTTCTGTAAGGGTTCTTTATGGCCCCACTCTATAAAACTTGGCATGAGCTCAGCTTTTGCTATATGACTAGTGTTATTTCAAATGTTTAAAGTGAAGCATATGCTAAATGATAGTGTTGATGGTGGAGGTTAATTAACAAAAGTAGTTATTCAGTATATATATTCTGAGCAACTAACTTCCCCTATGGAAAGTAGTATCAGAGCCAATGGATCTAGTTTTATATACACATATGCTTCACCTTTGATGCTAATGCATTTGCAAAACAGATAAAATAATATGACTCATTTCTTTTAAATTGTCGTTCTTTCCTTAAAAATAAAAGTGAGGAAAGAAGAAAGATGGGAAAAAACCCCAACTTTAAATATCACTATCTTCTCTCATTTTGTTTTTGAAAATTATTATACATAGTTTTTTCCTTCAGAACATAAGTACTTTCTCCTGTCATACACACACACACACACACATATATATAATGTTTGGTAGGACAGTTGTACAGGAAATAAATCGCTAGGAAAGCTAAGTGAATACTGCGTGACATTTTGAAAATGCAGTGAAAATGTTGAATTAATCAAAATTTATGATGATTCCTCTTTCTGTGCTTGGTGTATTGTACTCCACTGAAGAAACTAAGCAAATGCAAAGTCTAAGCTAAAATTCTAAGAAGTCATATCATATATTAGCCATTTCAATCCTGATTGTTTATACTTTTCATTTCATTTAACAATTGCTAAAAGTATCCAGTAACTGTATTATATGTATGCGTCTGTCAAGGTTTGTTCAAAAGCTACTTGAACAAGCACAAATAATCAGCATTTTGACTTCATAAATAGAAGCTGAGTGAAAATCATTAACAAGAGAGGGAATAAATTTGTTTCTGCATAACAACCAGTGGCCCAGAAGACTTCACTTATTTGAGAATGCCAGGGTCAGGAAAAGTATGTCTGAAAAATCTTGTCTGTGCTTGCCTCGCCTCCTGCTTCTCTAAAGAAGAAATTAAGAAAGTGCTAGCCTACATTGCTTTGCATAGTTTAAAACAATTGAAAATCTCTTCTGCCTAATAGTTTGGGGAAATATAGAAACAAACTATTGAAATTGGTGTTTAGAGATATTTTACACAAATAGAAAATAAAATAAAGTAATAACTTTACAGCAACTTGAAAGGGAATTGTCAATAAAATTAATACCATGGAAAGAGATGATGTGGAACCACACAAATTCATGAGTTTCCAAACTTCTTGGCAAGTCGGTAATCCATACCACTGTTGTAGTTTGGCAAAACATTTTGTAGACCTATAATTTACAAAACTTACTATACTATCAAATTAGGTCACTAGCATTTAAACTTAGGTGAAATCCCTGGTTTTTAATCAACCCATGAGAAAGAAGAAAAGCTTTTGAATCAAGGAAAAAAGAAAACCTGAAAAATAAAGCCCTCTGTAACACTGTTGAAGCTTGGATGTTTACAAACAAGAATTATAAAGATCATATGAAACATTGATTTCCTTGCATCCTCTTGTACAATGACAATTAACAATACATTAAATGGAATATTTGAAACTTACAAATCAACATAATTAAACCAGGAAATCTTCATTCAAACATTAGGAAAAAAGAAAAAGAAGAAGAAAAAAGGGCACCTGCCTTAAATATCTAAATATCTCTGTCACATTTCCCTGTCAAAATTGTTGATTGATAAACTTCTGTATGCTCATTGACAAAAATATACACAAGTAGGTCTAAACTGAAATCCATTTGCAGAAAACAACCATGATAAAATCTCAGAACTGTGTGAGAGAGACCTTCACTGACTTTTCTCAAATGAAATTAACAGTGTTGACATTTCAATTATCATCAGTAGAAATATGTATGAATTCTTTTATGTGAAACAAATAGAAAATTACACACATTTCATAGCTAGGTATTCATAACTACTTTTCATGCCTCCCTGCAAGTTTAACTAGATGCCTCATTAATGATTTGCTAGGGTTTTCTTCACAATCATAAATGTTAGGCACATTTTTTAAATGGAAGGTCACAACCTGAATGAAAGGACAGAAGTGGGTTTCTCTGTTTCTTAGCAGCCAGTGGATAGCTTCAGAAAGCCATAAACACATAATTATACCATTTGCACTATTTCCAAAAAAACATCTGAGTTACATTTTTAAAGTGCCTGAGAAATGAACTATTCTTTCTTGCTTGAAGTGATTATATTACTTAAAGGTAAATTTTTGACCCAATAAGAAAATAAGATGTCCAAAAATTTATTATTTACCTCTCTGCTGAGGTTATCTTAAAAATGTATTTTTGATGGTAAGGACAGCTTCTTTCTTAGTAACTGTCCTGCTCTGCTTGCTAATGTGTATAGTCCCTGCATAAGACAGAGTCTAGTTCACTGATAGGTGCTTACATTGAAAAAGAGAAGTCTTGTGCCCAGTTGCACACTGAATGTTCATATTTTATTAGGTGCAGTGATATAAAAATTGTAAACACAATTATATCTAAGTTCCAAAACTGTGAATCTATTTTGCTTTTGCAACTTGTTCTTGCTCTCTTTGCACCACAAACCTCTCTACCATTCCTTGTAAACAGCCTTCTGGAGGAGGGTGACTAACTACAGCCAATGTGGTATAACTTAAGTACAAATGTCAAGACATTTATATATGAAAACATGACACATATAAATGTTAAGTTTCAAGGCTCTTTGGTTTTGGCATTACTTCTTTGTGGAGAGCCACACACAATATTACAGGCGGTCTATTTTTGTGACATGAAGCACAAATTTATCTACACATTTTCAAATGCAAGAACAGTAAAAATCTTTAATAAAAATCTATCTTGTTTATTGGAAACCATTGTTTGCCATTTGGAGTGAAAACATCTGTTTCAATGGTCCTTGCAATCCACATATTCATTCTGTGACAAATTCACACGGCATATTAATACAAGAGCATTTTCTGTTTGTTAGGAATTAAACATAAATTTAATTTGAAGCTTAGTCACTCAGGTAACAATATTATCAGTGATTTTGGCAGCATGGTGCAGCAAAGGAAGATGTAAATAAGTAAATTGTCTGCATGTCAATCAAATATTCTGTTTTCAATTTCTAAATGCATAAAAGTCCTGATCCCTTTCCTATCCTGCTTTAACAATTAAAGGAAAGAGAATGCAACATTAAGACATCACAATGGTTGGTGACTATTTATAGTTAGTGCAGAAAAAAGAATAAAAGAATAAAAAAAAAAGAATAAATAAAGTCTGAATGATGGTGAGGGAAGTTTTGTTTTGTTTTTTTGTTGTTTTTTTTTTCCCATGTCTTACTTGTCTCCTTCTTTACCATGCTTAATGAAGTAAAAATGCCCAAATAAAGGACTTTGGTTTTATTTGCTAGTTCCCTATGAGCTACTATTTGGTGATGTCAGAGCTGGTTGCTATGGAAATTATTTCCATTTCTAGAAAACTGTGGCTAATATGGAATTTGGATTTGAGAATAGGAACACTATGAATTCTTTAAAAATTTATCTTTTTTTTTTCTGAGACAAATGTTATATATATAAAAAAAAGTAGATTAAAATATTCAAAACTATGGTAGACTTTTTCTGGAATAGCCCTTCGTTTGGGGAGACTTAATACCCTTACATCTCTCCATTTGTAAATATTGGCTTAGAAGACAGGGATGTAATACATAGTAATGCTATTTTAGTGATTTAAAGTTTATATAAAAACATATTTCTGACAATCATTAAAAGCAAATGATAAAACCCAAACAGCCTTTCTTTTTTGCAAGCACCAGTATTTGTCCAGGAGCAGAATATGTAAATTGCCTTTATAAAGAGTTGAGAAACCTGTGAGTGACTTTCAATTATTTCATTTAATATGACACACTGTTGTATGTTAAATTAAGATACTCATTTCCTCTAGAGATCATTACATTTTATAACTTCAGTGTACTAATTAGACTTTCCCTATTCTATCCTCTTATTTAAAGCTTGAATGAACATCTCTTCATGTCTGCATGTTGACATAGGGCTTGTGATAAAATTCATTGTATCAAAAAATATTTTATGGACATTCTAGGCTCGGTTCATCTATTAGCATCCTTATCAAGAATTGTATATTATTATCAAAAAATTTAGAACAACAAAAGTACCTAGAGGAAAACCCTAGCTACCTAACATTTTCTGTGGTGTTGGCAAGTATTAAAACATATTAGAGTCTATGTTCGCAGTTTAAAAAGCCATGCATGTAGCACAATTTATTTGTTGCAGTGCTCCCCTCCATGGGATCTGCTTAGGGACTTGTACAGGTCTTGGTCTGTCACAATCCCATATGAGTTCCAGTGCAGTAGTGCGAGTCTTTACACCTTGTTTCTGTGGCTCTCTTCAGACCCAAGCCTTAAACTTGGAAGTGATGTGTTCCACTGCTATTTCACTACTTCAACCACCACTTATGAGACTACACTGGCAAGGAGGCAAGTATTAGTTCCATTTGAGCTAATACTCCCTAGCTGAATCAATAAGAGTTTTACACAACCTACAGGTCACAAGCAGAGGGGAGCCTGTGTCTGTTATTTGGTGTACCTACGGGAGACAATTTTTACAACAGAGCCGGGTGGTACTGACAGGAATAAACTTCATAAAAGGGTATGTGTGAAGATTATTCTTAACTAAATTAATCTGGAAGACACTTTGATACTCTTTTTCCTCCATGAAACTGTCTCTTTACTGGGCAATAGTAAAGGGCTCCTAAATTGGCTTCAGAAAAAAAAAAAAAATTGAAAATTGAAATGTTCCAGTTATCTGGGAGCAACAGACCTAATATTTAAAGCAGTGTGGTTTATATTACCAAAAACTTCAGATATTCAGGCATTTGATAAGCAATTAATTATATTATTTAAATATAATGGTTATGTATTATGATCTATAATGTTTAGACTTGGCATTTTATTTCACAGTCAAGACATAACACGTGCACACACACTGTGGATCTCATGGGCACCTTTGGGTTTTGTATACTCAGCTTAAGCAATAGCTGGCCCTTGGACCTGATCTTCCAATGGCTTCATGCACAAAGACATACCTGCAAGAGCAATCTCTCTGCCAGCAGCCTACCACAAGACTGTGATTGCTGGAGCTGCTGGACTGGGTCCCTGATCTCTTCAACAGGCTCCCCTCTCAGTTCCCCTGGTGCCCCCAGTACCCAACCCAGATTTACCTTGGCACTGGCCTCTCAGCCTCTCATCCAGCCTGCCACCTCCTGTTCACTAGCAAAATCACACTGACATGCATACCCGTAGAAAACATATACACTCAGATCTCCCTAGCTGCTGCCACCACAGACACACACACCTCTGTGGTGTCTTCCTCTGTTTGCTGGCACTCAACGCCTCATGGCTCTGGGCTGTCAATGCACATGTTGATTAACCTCTTATTCCAGAACCTAATGCCTTTTTCCTCCATCAGCTTGCAACAGTGAAAGTCTGAGCTGTGATAATATATGAAAATGATGCAAAGTTTCCCACAAGATATTTTCATTATGGAATTGAATAAAGGGTCAAAAAGAGTCAAGTTAATTACTCCACGACTTGTGAATAGTACTCGCACTTCCAATTCAAATAAAATTTTAGCTGTCCCTAAATGCAATTATTGACATTTATGAAGTGTTAGAAAATGTTGGAAAAAATTTTGTCATGACATTCCAGAAATGCTAACATACATGTTATTTACTGTCACCAACAGTACTGAAAACAGTCTACTTTTTCAAACAGTGTATGAAAATTCTAATTTCTAAATTTATAAAACATATATTAACTACGTTTAAAGTCAAACTATTACCAAGGACCACATGAAAGCTTTTCAGTGTCAAATGTTTGGTGACATCCTTTGTTTATGTCTTTCCAGCACTTGCAAATAATGTTATTTTCTGACTATTATCTACAAAACTGACAATCTGAGATTTTGCTGCTTTCTGATATACATGTGTATTTAAAGAAAAAAGTCCTTTTTTTTTTTAAATGTGTTTGCTCAATTAGAGGTACTATAATTTTTCTCTTACAGTCGAGAGATTTTTTAAAATGTAGTTGGAACAAATTTTATGGTTGTGCAATATTTTTCATTTTAGTTATTCTTAAATCCAAAGTACAGTTCCCTGGCCACGGGAGCAGTAGCGTGCCTGAATGGATTTAAAACACCTCTGAATTATTTTGTTGCTCTGTCCTGCAATTCTGCCACTCTGTTTATCTTATGTCCGGATATTATTTGCCATAGTGGAAGCAAAGAGTGTGCACTCCTGTGAGTTGGACATAATGCACCTTCCATACTTATGGTATAGATATGAAATACATAAACTATAGTATAATATATATTGCTTTTGAATTTCTTCTGTTAAAATAGTAGTATTTTATAAATTCAGATTTTAAGGAAGAAAGAAACAAGAAAAGTCAAATACATTAAAAAATGCTAGAATTTGTCCCATCAAAGATTTTCCATAGCTAGAAGGTAAGAAAAAAAAAAGAAATATATTGATAATTCTCAGAGCTACCAAAAAGATGAAAAGCTTTTGCACTGAAGGAGTACATTGGAAACAAAATATTTTTTTTTTAAAACACTACATTTGAAAAGCAAAACATCTTTTTATTCAAAAAATATTAGGATTATTTTCTAGAGTAACATTATTCTTTTAAACATTACAGACCTAATATGAGTTATCTTTGAACAGCTTTAGTAATATTTCCTAATTATTTCTCATTATGTGCATTTTGATACAAATTGAAAACTACTGTTTTTATATTACATTATTTCAATATAGACTGAAGTAAATAGACTGAAGTAAATTCTGTCTCTTCCAACGGCTGATAGAAAGTTTCATCTGTCTCTTCATACTAGCTGAGGAGTCTGTATTCACCTTGTTGACCTCTGCTCTGACTCTTTTCCATAAACACTCAATATTTCCACTGCTATTGTCAAGCTCTAGGCAATCAAAAACCTCCCTAACATACAGGCTTGCACACCTACCCCTGCTATCCTTCTCCTATCTCTTGTGAAGAGTTTATAGCCACCCATGAAGCTCTCCAGTTGTGTTGAGTTATTCCGCTATGTTTTAATGATTGTAATTGCATTATTGTTTTACAGCTGCACAATGGCTTCCAACTCCTGCTATTTGTTGTCCATTCTGTGTGCATGGTTGTAGATGCACTTCAGCTGAGATATTCATCCCACTACCTTTTTTGGGTAGAAAAACTTATTTGTATGTAACTATTCTCAGGTGCTTCAATGGTTTCTAATACATCAACAATGCTTGTGTCTTTGCCGCTGTGTGTATCTCCATCCCCTAGCTGCTCTGAGACGGCCAGGTTGCTGTGTGTGTTAGTAAGGGGACATAAGACTTATCTTTAAGGAGACTGATTTTATCCCTTTCCCCTTCAAATAAGTTTAAAACTCCTTCAGTGAGCCCTGATACCTCCTACAAAAAGATCCTTTATCCCTTTGAGACAGGTGTACCCCTCTGTCACCAGCAATCCTGGTGTTGTGTAGACAGGCCCATGATCAAAAAACTCAAACTTTTGCCTGTGACTCCAGTCATGGAGCTGGGTATTGATCTGCTTGGTCTCCATGTTTTTTCCAACATCATTCCCTGCAACTGACAGTTTAGAGAACAGTATTGTGCTCCTGATCCTTTAGCTGGTTGCTCCAAGGCCCTGAAGTCTCTCTTGATTGCCCTTGGATTTCTTATTACAACTTCATCTCTGCCTACATGAGAAATCAATAATGGATAATAATCCAAGGGCTGTATAAGGTTAGGAAGCTTTTTTGTAATGTCTTTCAACTGGGCCCCAGGGAGGCAGCAGACTTTCCTAAGAAGTGGGTCCAGTCATTACTTTCTGTTATTTCAAAGGACCTTTTTGTAGTTTCCAGGCTTCCTAAGTGAATTGAATGGGATTTCTCTACTACTTATAGTACCTTCTGCCACTTTAATATCTCTTTAATTCTCATATTCATTGGTTTAACTTTCCTCTGTGCTTTGGAATAATTTCCCTTTGATTGATTTACTCCATCTGCTTCTTCCTTCTATCACATTATCTCCTGATAA
>WBMV01008683.1:155047-174267 GCA_013396655.1 Campylorhamphus procurvoides
TTGTTAACCCTTTCCCCATTGGTTCTTTAACCCTCGAATCCTCTAGGCTGTGACCAGCATCCCCTAAAGCCCTATAAATACCCCTCACCATGTGAATAAACTCTCTCTTCTTCCCTCTCCTGAGGCCTCTGTGTGTCTCTTTGCTGGGATGTCTCAGGACCACGTGGCTCAGGGGGATGGGAAAGGGGGAGCGAACCACCCAGCTGTTGCAACATAATTTGGTTTTCTTTTTAAAGGAAGAATGAAGACACAATGCATTGAATATCAATTATGAGCATTACAATTTAGAAAAGGAGAAAAGAAATTACAATACTGAAAAATAATCATAGAATCACAGAATCATTTAGATTGGACTGTCAAGTCCACCCTTTGACCAAACAGCACCAAAGCAACTGGACCATACCCCTAAGTGTGACATCCATTTGTTTCTTGAACACCTCCAGTGATGGTGACTCCACCACCTCACTGTGCAGTCTGTTCCAGTTCTTTACAATCCATTCCATGGAGAAATTGTTCATGATGACCAGCCTGAACCTCCCCTGTCATATCTTGAGTTCATTTCCTCTCGTTCTCTTGTCTTTAAGCAGAATTCTCTGTATTTTAAATAGAATTCTTTTTATCATTAAGCTCTGAGTCTTCAAGCAGAATACTCTGCCCCTGTCTTTTGCTCTCACCTCTGTTGCAGATGAAACCTGACAGAATTATATTCACCTTTAACCCTTCTTTTGAATGGAGGAAGATGCTATTGGACATGTTAAGCAGATGTTGCCTGAAGTTTTTGAAAAGCTTTTGTATTTTGCATCCTGTTTGACAATTGTTTGAAAAGATGTGGCACCAAGTTACAGATCATATCTTCTTTGGCACTCAACCTGCTTAAAACTGAATAGGGGGCAGCTCCCCAAGGAATCACTGGTGACCACCATAGACAGGCACAGTGACACTTATTACATAAGGATGTGAAACACAAACAATTATGCAATAGGTAGGTGGTTTCCTCTGTTACTATTTTGCTGTCAGCACAAGGCTGTTTGATGTGCGTACATTCAAGAAAGTTCTTTTCAAGACTAGGTGCCTACAAATGTAAGAGTAAGCAGGCAACATTTTGATAGGTTTAATGCAACAGGCTTTCTGAGTCTGAGAACAAAGTTTCTGAGAACAAATGTGTCTTCTGAGCAATAAAAGAATTTATTGCAAACAATTCTAAAAGTACAATTTAAAGAAATAGGCTTTCCTAGGTAAAGCAAAGAAGCAAAGGGATCACCTTTATCAGTCCAACTTTTTTTTTTTCATTATTTTATTTTATTCCAGTCCTAGCAGTAGAAAGAAAAATCTTGAGGAAAATAAATGATCTTTGTTCTTTTGCAAGTGCCTCTGCCATCTGGGATTTGGCAGACTAGTGGAAAGACCTGAATAGAATAGGACGACTTCTATTCTACATAAAGCATGAATGGATTATCCTAGGAATTTTTAAGTGCCTTACATGTGATGTCCCTTTTTTTGTTTCTTGTTCTGTCTGCACTCTTCATCAATAGTCACTTAAGTTCATTTCTGCAGATATAAAGATACAAACATTGCAATATCTCATTATAATGTGAGAGTGTTCAGAAAAGAAACAGAGCTCTCATTATGTGATTCTTTCTTCACAAAAATGAAACATAGTCCAGATTTTTAGACTTTTTTTAATAAAAACTTCACTAGCATGCAACAGATATGGTTCAAGATTAGACAGTTCCAGACAGTCATACTGCATATTATGAAGATATATTTCTTCAGAGTAATAAGGAAGTAATACCATGACCCTCAACTCAAGCTGTGCATACATCTAGGAAGAAAGAACTGAGATATTGTGGGCACAGGAAGAGAAAACTGGTAAATAGTCCATTTGTGGTAGACTTCTACAGCTAAAACTAGAAGTAGTAGTCAAAAAGTATATCAATGACAACATTTAAAGTAACTATATAGGGGGCCTAACCTGCATTTTTATTTGTTTGGGAAATCAGTGCTGAGGAGAGTTACTGAAAGTGAAAGGAGTGTGAATTCAGTAACATATGTTCTTCAGAACTGTGACTAAAGCTACTGTGCTTCAGACATTTATGTTTAAGTGTATACTGGTTTTGGCAGCTGTAACAGGGGGAGTAAAAGAAGCTGGCTGACAAATGCATTCTGAGACCTGTCTATACTAATAAGCTGACATTCAAGTAAGAATTTATGCCTCTCTAAAATGCTTGAAATCATTGGTACACAGAGGTAAAAATGTAACCACTGAAAGCCAAAGCCTCAGCAGATGTTCTGATGTTGTTTGCAGCATCTAATGCATTATGAAAAATGTGAATCTATTTTGCCCTTTCTGTGGGCATTCAAGAAAACCCATTTCCATATCACAAGATGGGTGAGATAGCATAGTAATAGTGCTTCTATGTAAATATTTCATCTTGGCCCAGGAATGTGTGTTTGCCATAATTTTTTGATTACATGCACTGTCATCCTTCTGTTTCACATCTCAGGTGGGGCTGGGAGGGCAAGACATGGTCTGATCCTGTAAGCAAATAAATTGCAAGATCTGGGGCTCCTTCGTGACTAACAAGCATTTGGTAGAGAACATCTAAGCAAGAAGTTACAAAAAAACCCCACAGACAAAAAATCCACAGCATGAACAATTAGCATGAATTCTCTCACTTTCAGGTGTGCTTCTACCAGGCTGCATTCTTCATTACTGTGGACAAAATTTTACCTCACGGATTTCAAATGTTTTATGAAAATTAACTCTTAAATGTGATCATGCATGATGTGGATGAAATAAATTCAGGATATAATTTTGTCTATGCAATTATCGCCCTCAAATAATAATAAAAAATAAGTATTCTTATTATGTATTGCTTTAAGACTGTATTTTGTAAGAGCAAGTGCAAATCTATTTTCTATGAATCTAATTCTTCATTATATTTAATAACCACACTATAGTAATTTTGCAAAAAAATATTGATCTCTCAAAAGATTTTTTTTTCCTCAATTTATAGGCTGACAAAGCCATGTATATACAGAGAGTCTAACTATTACAAAAGAAACACACCAGAAACATCTTTTTCCTTTGTTTTGAAGACACATATGGCTTTTTTTTTTCCCTGCCTTTGGATTGTAGGTATCACACCTCGTTTTCAATACTTCAGCCAACTTTGAAAATATGTTGTGAAGATCTGCCTTTTTGTGATGTAACAAATGGGATGCTTATGGATAAATGCAAGTTAAGTCTTCTAAAACATGGTCTTTAAAACTGAGCTGTTAGAAATTAATACATTCTAATATCAATATTTAATTCCCATGTGGCTGTTAGAATATTAAAGTGTGCACAAAGGTATATATAGACATTAGACCTGTATTTCTTTGGTAGTCTTTATTTTTGACCCTTCTGTTTACTCTATGAATAAAAAATGTAAGTGAGGTGAATGAAGGGGGTTATTTTTGGTTAGTGTTTTACCAGATGCCATGGGAATCAATAATTTATTCTCTCTGACTCCATTCACATATATCTTATAGTAAACAAGTTTAGTATCCCCAAGCCTGGCCTGAGTTCAGAAACTACTCAAGAATATCCAAGTGAATGTAGTCAGTTACATATCACTGAGGTTGTAATAAAAACAAAGGCCCAAAAATTAGTTTAACTACATATATATATATAGGGTTTCATGTGGGAATAACTCTATCAGGCTAAAGTACCTTTAAGATGCTATCGAAATGTGAAATTAATGGGGTTTTAGTATTGTTCAATCTCAAAGTAAAAGTCTCACTGTTTAAGAGAAGTATTATTCTAACTTCGTGTATGAATAGGCTTCACATGCTTTCATGGTTCAGATCAGGATCTGCAGATCCATTAAAAATTTTTTATATCTTCTGACATTCAGGGGGCATTAGAAGACTACTTGGTACTTTATGTATTTTTTAAGAACTATCACAGCCACTGCCTAACAGTCCCTAACAGCACTGGTCTAATCATAAAAACATTTTGATAATTTAGTTTCAAAATATGATACATGTTCAGACCTCTGTATGCCTCACTCAGGAAATAGGGACCATGTTCTGTTCTCTTCAGAGCTTCATTGCATAAACCACCATGGATGGGTGTCTCTTCTCTCTAACTCCTTTGAAAAATTCAAGGGAGCTGAACCATAGAATAGATATGTTGGTAACAAATAGATACTTTTTTATTATTAATGATGTTACAAAAATAACATGTATATGCTCTTTCACAATTATGAGGATCCACAAGTTTTCCAGAAATCAAGTTTTTTTGGTTTTGTTGTTGGCATGACTTCAGAAACTTCATGAGTCCATGAAATGGCTCTAACAGCAGTAGCAGTGTGGTCTCTGACAGTCTTAAAACTAGGAGTAATAATCAGTACTGGAAATAAATTATAACTTTCCGTTTTCCTCTTTCTTCCAAACATGAAAGATAATGCAGAGTGGTTATGACATACTAATGCAGGATAAAGAACACAATGTCAATGTTTTCTGGTGGTTCTAGGCAATTTTATATTTTTCAGTAGAAATATGCAAACATCTATGACAACATCATAAAAAAGTTTTAAATTGCCAAAAATACTGCTTTTTAGTTCTAATATAATCTTATGACTTTCTTAGATCTACAGATCTATCTTTCAATTCAGAGAGGAGACTCTTATTTACCATGTTTTTTGTTTTTTTTTCCAATTAAGATTAATGGAATTGAAATAAACAATACAGTGGAGTTCAAGTTTTACATGAAGTCTCATTTCCTACACGGTCCCTGTAATGCTAAAGAGTGACCATAAAGCTTGTATAATCATTTCAATCTGATATGAATCAGTGTGTTTCTGTGTACAGGGTGTAATTGCAGCTACTGCAGTTGGAACTACAGAGCCTGAAGTGTAATGTAATGCTATTGCAAATAGTATAGATTTGCATGTAATATGTACATATAGAACAACAAGAGAAAAATACTGGGATGATTTGAGATTCAGATCAGTACATTAACTGGTTCATCAAATAAAAAATCAGTTACACACACAGACAAATAAATCTCCAATATTTTGGATGACATTGTAATTTCATGCTTTTATAATAATGCCTTGTTAGAAGGAACCTATTTAAACCTGAGTTATTAATAAAGAGCTATAGCAACCACCCTGAGTTTTGGCATCTTTTGCCTGAGGACTCTCTATTATGCTTGAATGTTCTCTATTAATACAAACCATAAATAAACCTGAAAAATGTTTCAGAGCTAGAAGAAATAAAATCTTCAAACACAGGAAATTATGTTTTCTATTATTTGTTTTTTCCATATTTTAGATGTAGATTAATAAATGCTAAAGACTAGAGAATTTTCTCTCACGGTAATAGGCAGGTTGTTTTAAATTCTTTTGAATAATTTATAAAAAAATATATACTAAGTATGTAAAGTGTGTTAAAACCAAATAAATTGTTTGGCATGATTTCTCTGGTTCTGTGAAATGTTAACAGGCATGTGAAAAATAGGTACATAATACAATCGAAATGGTGAGATATCTCTTTTTCTATAAATGGGTGCGAGGGTTGCTTTCATTTTTAAAAAGGCAAGAAAAGAGGATGCTGGACAATACTGATCTGCCAGCCTTGCCTCTGTGCCTGGGAAGTTCATGGAACTGCTCCTCCTAAAAGCTGTGCTATGGCATGCGGAGGGCAGGGAGGTGATTCAAGGCAGTCACAGCTTCAACAAGGACAAATCCTGCCTGATCAATCTAGTGTCCTTCTGTGATGGAGTGAGTACATCAGTGGACAAGGGAAGGGCTGTGTATGTCATCTATCTGGCCATCTGTAAGACCTTTGACAGGGTTCCTCATGACATAATTAGGCAGACATAGATTTGATATGACTTTTCGGTGGATAAAGAATTCTTTGGATGGTCACATCCAGAGAGTAATTGTGAACAGCTCAGTGGCTGGATAAAGATCACTGATTAATGGTGCTCCTCATGAGTCTGTCTTAGGACCAGTACTGTTTAATAACTTCAATAATGCCACAGGCAGTGGG
Organism: Campylorhamphus procurvoides; assembly: GCA_013396655.1. Classification (NCBI taxonomy): domain Eukaryota; kingdom Metazoa; phylum Chordata; class Aves; order Passeriformes; family Dendrocolaptidae; genus Campylorhamphus; species Campylorhamphus procurvoides. The sequence goes on from WBMV01008683.1 coordinate 161,090, forward strand.
ATTGGCTGCAACCTCAGCAAATCTAGAGTTGGCACAAAGCTGAGCAATGAGATTCACACCATGGAAGGATGGAATGCCATCCAAAGGAATGCCTGGAAATGCTCAGGGTTTGGATGCATGTCAGTCTGCTGAGGTTCAAGTGCAAGAGATTGAGGAAACTGGTGGTTTCAGTGCAGACTGCAAGATGTAGACCTTGAGAGCAATTCTGTGGAGAAGAACTTGGGGATATGCGTATGATGGATATGAGCTGAAAATGTGCACTCACAGCCCACAAAGCCAATCACATCCTGGGCTGCATCCAAAACAGTGGGAGCAGCAGGTCAAGGGAGGGGATTCTGCCCCTCTGCTCTGCTCTGGTGAGACCCACCTACAGTGCTGCCTCCAGCTCTGGGGTCACAGCACAGAAATGGACCTGTTGGATCGAGTCCAGAGGAGAACCACAAAAAGATCAAAGTTGTGGAACATTTCTTCTATGAAGAAAGGCTGAGAACTGGGATTGCTCAGTCTGGAGAACAGAAATCCACAAGGACACTTTATTGCTTCTCTGCAATATTTAAAGGGGGCTTATAAGAGACATCCCAGAATCACGGAATCATTTAGACTGGAAAAGGCCTCTGAGATCACCGAGTTCAACTTTGTTTATCATCTCTTTGTCAGCTACACCAGAGCACTGAGTGTCGTGTCCAGTTGTTTCTTGAACACCTCCTGGGATGGTGAGTCTACCACCTCCCTTGGCAGCCAGTTCCAATGTTTAAAGACACACTCTGTGAAGAAATTCTTAATGTTCTTCAATCTGAACTTCCCCTGGAATATCTTAAGGATATGCCCTCTTGTTCCATCACTGCTTGCCTGGTAGGAGGTGCTGACCCCCACCTGGCTACAACTTCTTTTGAGGTGGTTGTAGAGTGATAAAGTTCCACCTGAGCCTCCTTTTTTCCAGGCTAAACACCCTCAGCTCTCTCAGCTGCTTCTCACTGGACTTCTCTAGAACCTTCTCCGGCTCCATTGCTCTTCTCTGGAATCACCCCAGATGGGAACAAATATATTAGTAGTGACAGTACAAGGGGTAGTGGATTTAAACTGAAANTTCAATCTGAACTTCCCCTGGAATATCTTAAGGATATGCCCTCTTGTTCCATCACTGCTTGCCTGGTAGGAGGTGCTGACCCCCACCTGGCTACAACTTCTTTTGAGGTGGTTGTAGAGTGATAAAGTTCCACCTGAGCCTCCTTTTTTCCAGGCTAAACACCCTCAGCTCTCTCAGCTGCTTCTCACTGGACTTCTCTAGAACCTTCTCCGGCTCCATTGCTCTTCTCTGGAATCACCCCAGATGGGAACAAATATATTAGTAGTGACAGTACAAGGGGTAGTGGATTTAAACTGAAAGAGAGTAGACTCAGACAAGATATAAAGAAGAAATTCATTACTGTGTGTGTGGCACAGATTGCCTGGAGAAACTGTGGATGCTTCATCCCTGGAAACATTCAAGGCCATGTAGAATTGGTCTCTGAGAACCCTTTTCTAGTGGAAGGGGTGTCCCTTCCCACAGTAGAGGTATCAAACTAGATGACTTTTTGACATTACTTCCAACCCAAACCATTCTATGATTGCATGATTCTATGAAAAAGATTCTCATTAAATAATCTGAATTTTTCTCTAATTTTTTTAGTTGTGTGAAATTTGGCATATTTTACTGAAGTAATCAGACTAACATTTATTTTTGGACAATAAAAATTCAAGAAGCACTATCAAATTATTGATTTCTAAAACATAAATAGAATGTTTCTGTGAAAAAAAAAGGAAAATCACTATTAAAAGCATACGAATAGCATATACATCAATTTCATGGCAACATGGCAGAAAGCTGAAGGCAAAGACATCAGGGCAGCAGGGGAAATGTGGAGGGTGAATTTAAATGTCTCCAGGTATCCTTGTAGCAAAACTCACTGCAAATCCAAATGTACCATGATTTACTCACCTGAAAATATGAGAGTAGCACCTGACAAACTATGGAAATTACTGAACCTGAAAACATTGCAGCTGTAGATGAAGAAAACTGAAATGTGTTCACCCACATGGTGAATTGAGGTGGTGACAGGGTTTTGGGAAGTCCATTGGATTGTCTGTGCCTTGCAAATTTCTATAACATTATTCTTAACATATTAATTCACATTATCAATTCAGCTGATCGAAGCATACTTCATTCTGTCCCTAAATCAGTGTGTGTGTATTTATGAATGGTTCATGTAGAATAATTAATTAAAAGAGAGCACACTGTAGTATTGGTAAAATGATAGATCAGGTTTCTCTTGCTTCACATCACAGTAATGGGAAAGAACAAATATTCTGTATTCTCAAGTGACACAAGTTGGATAATGAATCTAAAATACTGAGGTAAAATAGAGAGGATTTTTTTTTTTTTTCAAAAACTGCAAAGTATTGTCAGGTGTGCACAAATTTAACTGCATAAATAAATTTTAATTTTCAAAAATGCTTTAACTGAAAATAATTGAAGTTATGCTTTGTCCTGGAGATTTTCTTTGATATATCTAGAAAGTTGCTATTTCAGTTTAAATTTAATTAAATTAAGTGCACATACATAAGAATAAATAAGTAAATCTGCAAAAATAAGTTCAAGTTAGAGGTTTCCTTCTTGGTCAACAGGCAGGAAAAAATTGTATCAGTCTAAAGTATCTATTTCAGGGTTATTCTCACTATAATTAAAAACTTTACTTTCTAATTCAGGAAGTTAGAAAACTGAAACCTTGAAAGTTTTTACATTATTATGTTTTCAAACATTACAATATCTGAGCCAGAGTGATTTTAATACTCTATTGCCGAGTACACTTTTTCTCCTTTCCAATCCATAACCTTAGTAAGTGCCACCCATATATATGATCTTTATTTTTACTAAAATTTTTCTTAACTGCAGTACTAGCTATCATTTGGCCTTCTCTCATTAACATTCCTATTGGGATTCCAGTGGCCAGGTCAAACCTGAAGTACATTTGTGCAAATTTTCATGTTCATATTACCTCACACCTAAGCTATTTTGTCTTGGTATTCATCAACATTTCTATGACAAACCGCAGTGGATGAAGAAATGTACTAGAGATGATGGATGAAATATGTTGACAATGAACTTTTTAATTGATCATTTTTGTTAATTAGTAAATAGATGGGAGTTAAAAAAGTAGCCTCATTTCTTAGTGGTATTTTATCAAATTGTTGTATGTAACTATTAGTAATTGAAATTTTACTAAGTAAATTTAAATGGTCCCACTAAAAGCTGACAACTTACCAAATACATAATTTATACTATACTTACAGGTTTAAGAATGGTTAACAAAATTCAAACAAATTTTCACCTATGCAGAAAACAAAAGATTCATTTGTAGTATTTCAATACAACATTTTTTCATCAGTGATCACACAGATGAAGTTGTAGTCTTTATGAAATAGGGATACCTTGCCAGTGATGTCAAAAATTAGTTGTTAAAAAAGGTGAAAATTAGTTTTGCTACAAGATGTCAAAACGAAATTTTCCATAAAAACATCCCAATTTCAACAGTACTGAAATTACTGGGAGAGGCTTACATGCAATTTAGTATATTGTCTAACACATTCGGAGCAGTTTTTAGGGATGATTAAAGTCCAAACTTCTATGTTTTAGACAAAGAACCTTGATTTTTAACTTTATATGAACTCAGGATTATTCACTGTCTTTGTTGGTAATTCCAGTTTGTATCAACTGAGTGTCATTTATGGTTTCCACATCCCGAGTTCACATTCTTTGCACTGAGTTTATAGGTGTTTGTGGCTTTTTTTGTTTTGGTTTGTGTTTTTGTTTCATTGTTTGGGGGGTTTGTTGTTGTTGTTGTTTCTTGATTTGTTTGGTTTTCTTTTTTTGTTGTTTGGGATTTTGGTTTTTTTTTTTTTTGTTTGTTTTTTTTTGTTTGTGTGGGGGTTTTTTTGCTTGTTTGTGATATTGGTTTGGTTTTGTTTGTTTTGTTTTGTTTTTTTTTGTTTGTTTGTGGGTGGGGTTTTTTGCCGGTTTGGGATTTTTTGGGGGTTTGTTTTGTTTGTTTGGGGTTTTTTGGCTTGTTTGGGATTTTTTTTGTTTCGTTGGGTTTTTTGGGTTTTTTTTTTGTTTGGTTCATTGGTTAATTGGTTGGTTGGTTTGGTTTGGGGTTTTGTTGGTTACTATTTTAATACTAATTTTTTCCTTATTTTTACAGGAATACTTTTCCAAGGACTATAGGTAATCCTGACTCATAAAAAGAAATCAAAACAAATAAAAAGAAAAGCCCTTCTAGTTTAATGAAAGTTTTCATTCTTATTTCTGACAGGGTTAAAAAGGCCAATAATCTTTTAAGGGAAGCTTTAATTAGACCTGAGCAGTAGAATGCATATAGTTGCAATCAATCTAAAGATCCATCAAATCAAAATACTGATGTCTTTGCTAGCAGCCACATGCGATTTTCTTTCAAAAATCTCTGCATATATGCAGTGCAGAAAACATATACTACCTGTGCTGATTTTGGATGGAATAGAGTTTTTTTTTCACAGTAGCTAGTATGGGATTGTACTTTGAATTTGTCCTGAAAACAGCATTTTGGTTACTTTTGAGCAGGGCAGGAGCAGAGCTGAGGCTTTTGCTGCCCCTCATCCCACCAGCGAGCAGGCTAGGGGTGCACAAGTTGTTGGGAGTGGACACAGCCAGGACTGATGATCCCAGCTGACCACAGGGATATGCCAGGCTATACGGCTTCATACTCTGCACATAAAGCTGGAGAGGGAATAAGGAAGAAAGAGAATGTTTGTGACGGTGTTTGTCTTCCCAAGTCTCTGTTACAGTGTGGAATCTCTGCTCTCCTGGGAATACCTGAACACCTGCCTGCCTTTGGGAAGCAGTGAATGAATTCCTTGTTTTGCTTTGCTTGTGTATGTGGCTTTTGCCTTACCTATTAAATTGCCTGTATCTCAACACACAAGTTCTCTCACTTTAACTCTTTTGACTGTCTGTCTCATCCCACTGGGGTAAAGTGAGATGGTTGTGGGGCTTAGTTGCTGGCTGGGGTTAAACCATGACAGCTGCATACATAAAAAGAAATGCTGCTTTCACCCCGTAAGTAAATAAACAAATAAGCATGCATCATTTTAGCACTACTAGGAGCATTGAGAACTAAATGAATGAAATTCATTCTCATCCTCTATCAAAGTTTTCTCCTTTTTCTTTACGTTCTGGTTCCTGCTATTCACCCGATGCTGCTGTTAGCTGCTTTATGGACATAAAACTCTGTTACACAATTCACTAGATATAGAGACTTTGACATTGTGATCAATTGCAACTTGTGACACTTCTCTTGTTAGCAAACATGTATAAACCTTTCTGAATGGCAGATTGCCTAACCATTAACCAAAAGAAACAGAATCTGATACTCACTATGCCCAAAGAAATTTCTCCTTCTACTAAATATGTGACTCTCTAACCTAGTACACATGGTTTATTTTTCTTCAGAAAAGAGGGCAGTTGAAGAAATCCTTATTTTTTTCATTATGATAACTGTCAACAACCTCTTCCAAGAATAGTTATTTTTCACAAACAGTTAGCTATTCAGTCCGAACTAGGGGGATAGATAGAAAGCTTATTTGTACTTCTTTTTCTGGAGACAGACAAAGGCCAATTACAGGTGCAACGTGAGTTTGAGATGAATCTGTGACATTCCTGAAGGATCTTGTGGCTATTCAAGGGCTGGGCAGTTGCTGGAATATAGAAGATTTGGGACAGACCCTTAAGACTCATAAAGACATTGACATACTGGAGAGAGTATAGCTGTGTTGAATTTCTCCTGTTAGGAAAAACCAAGAGAACTGGAACTGTTCAGCCTGGAGAAGGGTCAGACAGTTCTTAATACATGAAGGGAGGGGAAAGAGGTTGGAGCCAGGTTCTTTCCAATAGTGCCCAGAGGCAATGGGCACAACTTGAAGCACAGGGAGTTCCTTCTGAGAGGAAACACTTTTTACTATGGCCGTGACCAGAACATTGGCACAAGTTGCCCAGAGTGGTGGTGGAGTCGCCCTCCTTGGAGATATAGAAAAGCCATATGGATAGGAAATCCCATCTTGGGCAACTAGGAGGAGGTGTCTGTGCATTAGCACAAGAGGTGCACCATATGACGTCCAGAGGTCCATTGCAGCCTCAACCATTCTGTCATCCTGTCATTCTGTGAACTCTGCTCAGTACCTATTTTAACACTGACCTATTGAAAAAAAAAAAGAGAAAATCGTTGCAACCAATTTCATATTTCTTTAAATATGGCTTTACTTTTTCTGTGTACTATCACCTCTCTTGTAAAGGAATGATTTGACAGGATGTACTCTTAAAGAATCTCTTTTGTTGCTGACTGTTTTCTTCTCATCTTTCTGTGACTGACAGGCAGAACTCCTTAATTTTTTTTGTATCCAAATCCTTTCTCTGTAGAGCAGAAATAGCTTTTCCAGTTTTCTCCCACTGTATAGAACTATCAATAAGAATTCTACAGCAGTAAGAAATGTCATAATAGCAGAATCTGTGTAAGTGTCGGTGCTCTTGTTTGCTTCTAATGCATAGAATCAAGTATTAACAATGACCATGATTATCAGTTAAAAGAACTTTTCCTTCCCACCTCCAATTAGCATCTCTGTATTCTTTAGTATTCAACTTAGCTGTTTATTTTTCTCATTCCCTGTTATTCTTATCAGCAGTTCATAATGCTAATCAGTTAATGCTTTTGTGGACTTAGGAGATATTTAGTTGTTGTCTGGTGACATAACTTAAACAGCACTGCAAACAAGAAAATTAGCAGATTAGTCATTCATTTGTGTTTAAAGTTAAAACTTGAATTTCAATATTTGTAAGTTCAGAAACTAAGGGAACAAATTAAAAATAAGTCAGTAGGGATGATTACTGTCTGTAATCATTTTTTGACAAATTTGCACTAGAAAAGTATACGGTAAAAGTGCAAATATGAACACATGATGTGTGGTCTATGGTCCTGAATTTGTGAAATGTTGATTAGCTTAAGTACTTAATTACTAAAGTCTGCTGGAATCAAGTTCATTCATGATAACAACATCATTCTGTGTCAGGCATTACACAGTTCACAAACACAGAAGTAAAGTGTTCCTAACAAAGCTCAAATGTGTGCCAAACAATTCTAAGAATTAATGTTATCCACATGAATGTTTATTTAAGTAAGTTTCTGCTGTACTTGGATTGTCTTTTTAGATACAAGACTAAAAGAAATTAGAGATCAATCCAGACTGTCGTGCCAGCCCATTCACTGTGTAAGTCACTGTAATATCGAAAGGAAAGCAACTCCTTCAGTATTCACAGCCAATATCAAGAAACGAGCCGAGAGCCCTTTTACAGGTTCTATCCTCTACTGAAAGTTTTTGGTTTTATTCTGTATTTATGTGGATCACAACTCAGAGATATGGAATAAGTCAAGGCAACTCCTATCTGATCATCTGGCATATCTTATATTTCAAAGAAAGAACTTATAAATATGTTTGGAAGGATCACTGGTTCTGTCTTTGCATACATGTTAATACATGTGCTTCTATGTCTTTTCCCAGAGCAGAAGTATCACCCTGTAAGTCCCCAGTCCGGCAGAACTGCTCAGCTTTGCTTTGTGATTCTTCCTAACTTAAAGGTCACATACATGATCTGCAAGAAAAAGAAGCATGTCTGTGCTGATATATTGCATTTTCCCTCTGTGGTAAATTCTTTGGATGAAGACATCAATGGATTCTGATACAGGAGAATCAATGTGAGGCAGGGAATAAAGTTTGTGGGTTAGGGTTTTTTTGGTTTGGTTTGTTGCTTTTTTTTCCTCTTAAACACACAGTGAAAGAAAGTTGACAATTTATGTTTAATAAAGCAACCAACAGCCTGAGAGTGAAACCCTGCCCTAAGGAAAAATGAGTAATAATGTAATAACAAGGTCCTGGTGAGAACACACATGATAGGATGTCTGCTTAAAAAGAAACGCAGTTTTCAAGTGAGACCTCTTGCTAAATACTGAATAATTCTGACTTTAGAAATTGTCTAGATGAAGAATTTTTCTGACTTATTTCTTGAAATAAATCAGTCACAGGAAAAAAGATAAAAATCTTCACATAGAAAAAAATCCCAGCTCTTTCTCTTCTGCCAAACCACTTTGATTTCTGGAAGTTAGTTGTTTTCTGCTACTTCATTAATAAAATAAATATTTTCTGAGTCTCATTGCCTCTTCTTTTGGGTTTGTATCTCCGACTGCATGATATTATTAGCAGATAAGAGGAAACTGCACAAATGCTTTTCAGAACAAACCACTTTTAATTTACTAAAAAAACATTCTATATCCTTATGATTGTTACTATTTCTTGCCAGAAAAAATATTGAATATGTTCTGCCATTTGTCATGTACATATACTGTTGTAGCAGTACACTGGGTTCTCAGAGAAAACGAGGGCTAGATGCCATTAAGACATGATGCCACATCTAAGATATAGACAAGGGAGTGGCAGAATTCACCCAAATCTTGTAGTAAACATGTGCTTTTGCAAGCCAAGTACTTCAGGGAGTCTCAAATGACTTTTCCTCAGGCAGCTGAAGCTTGCCCAAGTGACAAGAGATACTGAAGGGAAGAGAAGGACAGTGACTTTCAAATTGCAAAGCAGGTCAGAAGCAGTCTTGAATCGCTTCAAATACAGGTTTCTTGATCTTTCAGCGATCTATTTCCTAGCAAACCCTTCCTATCTTTATATGCATCAGCAATAAAATTGGTGATTCAAATGCATTATGTATGAATTTATCTGCTACTTTGCAGCTGTTTCCTTCATTTCTCTCATAAAGGAATACAAAAAAATCCAAACTCTATTGATGAAATTTCATCACCTTTTTCTAAGGATGTTTCTTGTTGTCACTCATCTATTTAACCATTATTAAAAAAAAAATCAATAAAAGTCACACATATTTTAAAGTTCATAGTTGTAAGAAAAGCATCATTTAACTTAATTTAAGGAGTTGAGAGTATGTTAGCTGCACAAATGTGCCGTTATTAGAAAATTACTTGTGTGCCCAACTATTTTATTACCAATGGGACATCAACCAATATTGAAGTGAATGCTTTCTTTTGCCACTGTCATGTTTCACGTTTTATTACTATGTCACTATGGGTTTTTACATAGAAAAAGAAAAGCAGTTGTGATAGAAGAAATCATTTTATTACAGCTTAAGAAATGCACATTTTTATATTGTCTAAAGTAGCTTAGTCAATACTGCCTTTATCTCAAAATTATTTGGATTGACAGAAAGTCTTTCAGAAGAATGCAATAAAACAAAAAAAAAAATATACCAGTGATACTCAGTAAAGACATGTCTGCGACATGACTTTCTGACTATAGTATGAAGTAAAAGACTGCCATACAAGTTCGTTATTCAGATGAAACAAGTATTGAGCTGTGTTTGTCATTCTGGTAATAAGATCCCCAATTGCTTAAAAATTGCATTGTTCTTTTAGCTCTTCAAGAACTGAGTAAATTACACACTAGGTAAATGTTTGTTAAAAATATAGATCAGTTTATGTGTGATACTTTAATGCAGTAGTTTAATTTGTAACCTAAATACTGTAGTTTCAGTCAACACAAAGGAACTCTTGTGCTAAAGATGTCTAAATAAAGACAGTTTTATTATTTTTGCTAACTAGGGATGTCAATTTCTTTATTAATCCTTTTATATTTTATAAATATATATTTGTGATACAAGTTTATGGTTAACTAAGACTTCAGAGTTTACATAAAATTTTCAAAATTACATTGTTACAAACATGAATTACATCCAGTGGCATGCTTTCAGAGATATTATTTTAAAACTGGATTTCATACTGTCTTGAATTCTTTTTTTTTTTCTTCTGTTCTCCCCAAATCCCCTACTTCATTGCTTATCTTTTGGGTTTGGTTGTTGATCCTTTTTTTTTTTTTAACAATCATTATGATACACCACTTATCCCTCTTCTTGGAGCTGTAGGACATCAGAAAACTTTCTATTAAAACAGTTACAGCAGCAGCAGTTTACAATTCCAACTACTTCACCCTCACTGAATCCTGGCTGGGTGGAAGTGCAAACTTCCATGATCTGACACTCTCCTTTCTCTTATTCCCTTATGTTGTACAAAAGTTTATTCATTTCTCACTTTAGACCACACCATTTAGACCTTTTGCCATTCAGATCAAATAACAATTGCAAAGCCTTTTTGTGTAAAACCTTCCTTAAAAAATGAGCTATGATTGCTCCTGAATTGTATAAGTTCCTAATCTGAAAAAAAAAGGTACAAGAATGATAGAGACAAATTAATATTAGTTTATCTAGAACAGATTACTCCCCTTTCCCATTAAAGATGCAACAGGAAATAATTCATGGACTTGAAAACAGAGTGGAAGGAATTCTCCACACATTTGATGTAAAGTAGTTTTATAAAGGATTCTGGCACACTGTTAACTCTGCTGCTGTTTGTATAACATCATGCTACACCAAAGTATAACCTTTAATATTTTCATTTTTCAGAAATAGATATATCTTTACTGTTTTCTGATACGACTGACATTACCTTTGGGGTCATTGAGATCTGCTGATCTTTTGTGTTCTAAACCTAGCCTAAGTGTCAGATCCTACAGTTAGGTCACAACGATACCATGCAGTGCTGTGGTCTTGCAGAAGAGTGACTGGAAAGCCACCCAAAAGGAAAGAACCTGAGGGTGATGGTTGACAGCAGCTGAACCTGAGCAGGTGTGTGTGTCCAGGTACCCAAGAAATCCAATGGCATCATGGCCTGGTTCCAAAATAGTGTGGGAGCAGAACCAGGGCAGTGATTCTTCCCCTGTACATGGCACTGATGAGCCTACACCTTCAATCCTCTGAGGGGTCTGGAGCACAAATCTGACAGGGAGCAGCTGAAGGAGCTGGTGTCGTTTAGCCTGGAGAGGAGAAGGGTCTGGGGAGACCTTACCACTCTCTACAACTACCTGGAAGGAGTTGTACTCCCACTGCCAGTTGGGAGTCAGTCCTTTCTCTGAGAAAACTACAGACAGGACAAGACAAAATAGCTTTAAGTTACACCAGTGGAGGTTTAGATTAGATATTAAGGAAAATTTGGTCACTGAAAGGCTAGTCAGGCATCGGAACAGGCTGATCAGTGAATTGGTAGAATTGCCATCTCTGACAGTGTTCAAAACGAGTGTCGATGTGGCTCTTGGGGAATACTGCTTCAAGACGAAAAGAATGTTGGTGGGTTAACAGTTTGTGGTGATTTGACCTGGGCTGGATACCAGGTGCCCACCAAAGCCTTCTGTCTGACCTGTCTGTCCGACTGATTCTAGAAATGCCCGCACATGTAAGTGCTTTATTAATACAAGGATCCACACTGATTTTAAATTAGCCACAAAATTAATATTTGATACATCAAAAGCTCAAGTAAAAAGTCATCTTTCTCCTCTCTATGAAATAATATTAATGTGAAAATATTAATAATATCTTACTGCAAATTATCTAAAGAAAATTTTAACTTCTTGTTCTGGAGTAATATGACATAGTGACAAGAAAATTATAACTTGGCAAAATTTTCAACATGAATAAGCTTTCAAATAAATATTCACTCATATTAGGTTACTGATACTTTGGTTAGATTGTTTTGGTTAATTATCATCATAGGAGACTGTAAATTAAAACCATGTTACTTTTTTTCCTTTTGTTGAGATTTTTGTGTTTGTTTGCTTTCATTTTCAATGTAATCTGTTGAAGTGGATACACAGGCACTTTGAAGGCATTGTCACTAATGCAGAAAACCATGCTATGGTCTCTACGGCTATATGTGTTGCTTATATGACTGTCAGTCCCCTGTAACAACAGCTGCCCATACAGGGAGAGAGATCTACAATCATATTTACTCAGTAATTTAGGGCTGTAGATTCTGAACTTTACAATAATGAATGAAGAGTTTTACAGGGGATGGTAGTGAGATTGTTGCCTAAAATGGGAAAAAGAGAACTTTCCAGACAATATTAGTATAGATAAAATAGAGAGCAGATCCTTTAAAGAAAGTGCTTTCAGATGTATACAAAATACATAAGTGAGCATTCAGTATAAGGTTCTTACAAATTTATAACATAAATTAATTATTATATCTAATGGATGCGTTCAACTAGAGAATCCTCTGCCTCCAGAACCTCCCTGGGTCTGGCCCTTTGGAGCTTCTGCAGGGGTTTGGGGCCTTTTATCTTGCTTTGACTACAATATATCTTCTAGGTGCATGTGTCCCAGACAAGATGTCTTTGCAAAAATTGTTTTCCTTGAAAAGAATGTTAAACAGAACTTCAGGAATGAGGCGCAAACTGTGAGAAAGAGGTTTAGAAACTGTCGCTGCTACCCTAAGAGTGAGAAACTATACGGCTATATTGAAATCTACAAATACATAAAGTCAAGTCTTTCCTCCCTTTAGAGGCAAAATTCTATCTTGTCTACCCCTTAATATTAAACTGTAAAGATAACTGCTACAATGTAGAATCATACAACAAGCCATTATGCAAGCACTAATGATGAGTCTAACTAATATGAACAACTTTTTTATCCAGGCCCAGTTTGATAATCATGAAATAAGTTTGTAGAAGATGTCTCTGAAATGCAATGAGATGTCTTGGAGAGTTACCTGATGTAGAATGTGAGTTTTCTTCAAAATTTCAACCAAACCCATAATGCAAAACCCTCAACCATTTTTATGACATTTTGGATTAGAGTAGAGCCAAATGCAAGTTTTGGTTCCAAAACTTATTCATGCTTACCAAAAATGCAGACAATACATAAAGAAGTAGTTTAAACCACATTTCTTTTATCTGTAACAGTCTCTGTCGTTCCACTTATCCCAGGAGTAGAGGTCTTCTTAACTCTGAAGTAGTGAGTCCAGGGTTCTTTGCCAGCGGCCTTGACTGTATTGAGGGTGGTCAACAGTATTTGAGATGGCCCTTTTCCAGTTACCATGCAGGGGGTCAGTGTCCCACCATTTAACAGAGATTCGGTGGTATGCAGATCCTCAATAAGGCTATAGGAAAAGCCTAAACTCATGACATAGATGTGTTTTGACAAATTTTGCTCATTTGTG
>WBMV01008684.1:0-19536 GCA_013396655.1 Campylorhamphus procurvoides
TGGAGAAGAGGAGACTGACAGGAGAACTCATTACAGGGACAACTTCCTCATGAGGGGAAGAGGAGGGACAGNGACAGACACTGATCTCTGCTCTGTGGGAACCAGGACAGGACCTGAGGGAATGGTCTGAAGTTGTGTCAGGGGAGGTTTAGATTGGATATTAGAATAAAAGTTCTTCACCCAGAGAGTGGTTGGGCACTGAACAGGCTCCCCAGGGCAATGGTCACAGCACCAAGCCTGATGGAGCTCAATAAGTGTTTGGATGATACTCTCAGGCACAATAAGTGTTTGGATGATACTCTCAGGCACATGGTGTGACTCCTGGGGATGGTCCTGTGCAGGGCTAGGAGCTCGACTTGATGATCCATAGGGGTCCCTTCCAACTCAGCATATTCTGTTATTCTGTGATAGATGCCTATAGTAAATTTCAGAATCTTCTTAGGCATAGAAATACTCTGAAAAACGTATAGGCTACCTAAGTAGGAAGAGAAATTATTTGCATTTTCTGCTTTCATATGGCAGTTTTCAGCATTGTGTTGGACTTCACATGTCAGCTGAAAGAATGACTGTTCCTCAGCACAACAAAAATCACTTGCCACAACCAACTAATTACTCCTCATGGATGGTTTATCATGCCAGTGTTTGTCTCAGAGTAAGTCTTCTGTACTCAGAATTTTCTGCCATGATAGACTGTTATTCCACAAGAGTGAGAGAGTGGGAGAAGTAGCAAACACCATGTAGAGAAGTGTCATTGAGTGATGATTGTAGGTACATATATTTATGGCTAAAGATTGAAGGTAGACATAGCTATTCTAGTTTTAATAGTTGTAATCTTGTATGTGTGCACACATGACAACAAACAGGGCAAAGAGATGCCATACCTGAGAAATACACATATTAACATTTTAAATGGGGAGGACCAGAGCTGAAATTAATCATAGTTATTAAAATGTAAAATACATGCATATTCTGTTTGGGAAAGAAAAACACATAATGTTTTGATGGAAACTCAGGAAACCTACATTACTAGAAACAAAAATGTCATGAATTTTGAGGATTCATTTCCTTCTTAAACTCACAGATCCTTTCATAACCCACTCATTTTTAAAATAGCATAATGAGATATGACACTCATTCTGCCTTACCTCATTTCATGCCAAAGGAACTTAGATTTCAAATAACTAAGTCAGTTTGGAAAACAAGACTGAGACTTCAAAGCCTCTTACACAGAAGTTTTCAAAGGTCTTTGGGTGCTTGATGAGCTCACTGTGTGATTAAGTTGGAGTGATATAAACAGCAAGGGGACTAGAGAAAATTGGGTCCTGTAGGTATAAAAGTTGTAATTGTGGTTGATGGGAGTAGCTTACTACTGGTAGGACAGTGACTTCCCACTCATTACTGTCCCTCTGGGGGAACTCTGTGGGGCTCTGCATGTTCTGTGACTCCTGTGCTAGTTTTGTTTGCTTCCTTAGCAGCTTCACCTGGTCATAACTAAAAGGCTCATTTTTTCAGTAATCAGGTTTGAAACATTCCCCTGTACTGGCCACTCACCAGATTAGCATTGTATTTGTAGAGCTGCTTTTTGGTACAGAAGTAAAACGTTGGCAGTGAGGAACAGGCAGATATTAGTAGAAGCCCTGCATTGTAATTTGCCTTTCTCTGTGAGAAAGTAGACTTAGTTGTCTGAGGCTGACATATTTGCCAGGTATTTAATTTTTTTATTTTATATAACAAAAGAATACAAAGGCAATAAAAAAGGTTGAGTGATTTTCAGATTGTCTGACATTTTTCACTTGGTAAAATACGACACTTCAATTCTGTTCAGATCCAGGAGACATAAAAATTGAAAAAACATAAATTTAGCCCCACTGAAGACTCTTTTCTCTACAAAGAGACCTTTTCCGCAGAAAGGTAGTAATGTCAGTATTTCAGGACTATGAAGTTCACATCTATGTAAGAACTAGTCTCCCTAGTTTCCAATATCTAACACAGGTTTCAAACATAACTTTTTCTTATCCTCTCACAGGTCCTTCATCCAAAGAAGAACAACACCATGCAAACCAAACAAAATTCTCCTTCATTTTCAAGATGTCTGGAATTGTGTGTCAAAATAATTGTTATATAATGAAACAGGAACACTGATGGATTTAGTTGAACACCCCTTGCAATTAATCTAGTTCCTGGTTTTAACAATGTGAAAGTGTTCTAAGTCAAAGTGTACAGGATAAAAGAACTTTTCAAATGACCACTTTTTTTCAGACTGGTGGTGGAAAGATCAGGTCCGGGTTAAGATTTAAGGTTTGCTTTGCCAGCACAGCTGTATTAATATCCAACACTGGCAAAAGTAACTACATTAGTTCAAGGTAGTTTTCAGCAAGAACTTGTGCTTTCTGTGGACTAAGCTATCCTGGAATCTTATTCAAAAGCAAAATGTCAACTAAATCATGATGTTTTTGTGTAATTGATGACTTTCAATAGTTAAAGCTATGGTGGGCTTAAAACAGACAAATTCTCAATGTATCTGCGGTGATAAAAATGCTACCTTGTAGAGCTGGAAATGGAACATCCCAGTCTCAGAAAGAGATGAGCTTCCTGAAAGAAGTATGAGGTACATAATCTTTTAAGTCAAAGAGTAGACTGAGTATGTCCTTCTGCTACTATGCAGAAAAAAAGCCTTTCTTTATTAGTCATTGATCTATATTACCATACAACATTATTTTTTCCATCAGAAAACCCATCTGAATTAAACTGGTATCACCTTCACCATCTCATACTATTATTTTGCTGATCTTTCCTGCCCTCTGCTGATAAAATAACCGTCACTGATAAAGGCAGTTATGCGTTCAACAAAAATTATCTATTACAAGAAATATTAACCCCCAGTAAGGCTGGACCATCAGCTTCAGTTTTCAGATTGGAGACTGAACAGCTAGAGGTCATTGCAATCTGCTGTGCTCCTTCAGATGGCCATTTTTGGCAGCTTAAACAAGGACAGCTCCTGCAGAAATCTGAAGCAACAGCTTGAAATGAGAATTACGGCAGGTGAGTTTTATCCCACAGAACTGTAGTGCAGTCCTTCCCTATGTCAGGAGAAGAAAGAGCTGTAAATATATCAATACATTATTTGTTTCCAAAAGAACATAATTTTATGCTTTATCTCTTAAGTATACTTGATTTAGAAACCTTTTCACTAAGATGTTAACCTGTAATTTGTTTTTATCTCTTCAGACGCAAACTTGAAACCAGATTTCTGGAAGCTTACAAAGGCTAGGCAATTGAGGAGAAATATTGTGATGGACTAGGCATTTACTCTGTATTTCTGACTGTCATAAGAACTAGAGTTTCCATCTAGAGTCCCAGTGATGCAACTAAATTCAAGCAGGCTTTGGTCACATCAAATTCAGCATTTGGGTATCTGCATAGTGGTGCTAGTAACAAGGAAGAGGAGTTTAACTTGATTCACAATATAACAACAACAAAAATAAAACTAAGACTGAGCTTGCAGCACATAAATTCCAGTATGAGAAAAGACATAGATTTTTTATTTTATAGCTGTCAAAGATAGAGTGAAAACTTAAAAAATAGAAAAGTAACCTGAAGTCAAGGTTCCTCTGAGAGGGTTCCCACATCGTTAATCTCCTAAAAGCTCATAAATTCAGGCTTGTGTTCTGGGTACCTAATATCTGCTCTTTTGTAATATCTATATATCTATATCTGTATCTATATTTATATATGTTTGATTTATTTGTTTATCTATTTATTTACATGATATTTACTCTAAGAGGTACAGAAAATGCACAAAGGATTCATTTTATTATTTAAATTGAAGAAATACATAGACATCAAACATATGCCCTGTTTAGCCTTTGAGCTGCAAATTATGTAAATAAATTTGTGCCATAGCGTAGTGTGGACTTTTTAGGTTTTTTCTCCCATGTAATTTCTGTAGCATTTTTAGATTCTTTGTCCAGTGATACTCGGTTTAAGTTGCAGTTGTTCTTAATACTATAATAACCTCATCTCACACTGATACCTTTGCTATATCCCACTCATATCTGGATTTGAATATGGATGGGATGTTTTGTATTCAGTGACAAGTTATACTTATTTTTTTCTGTTCTGTTTCTTTTTTTAGGCAGATATTGAAAATCAGTTCTTGTGACCTTACAATTGTGTGGCTTGCTCAGTACTGCATTTGTGACAGATGGTGGATATGGTTCCTGCATAAAAGTACAATATAAAATAATACCTCATCTCAATTCTTTTAGTAGGATTGTAAGAATTCTCTTTAAAGTCAGAGTTTACACTTCATTGTTGAATGGCATTGTCCTAGTTCAGCAGGAGGGACCAGTTATCACTGTGTGGGGGTGATTAAAGCTATGTATTCTACACCCTCTATTCATTCCCCAAGAACAATGGACCATTTGCAGTAGCTGCCCAGGAAGTTGTTAGCACCCTCACACCCGGCCTGAGGGGGTGTGGGTGCTAATGGGCCATCACCGGTTCAACAATACCCCATGANGATGAAGGGTGGCAAAGTAAAAATAAATATACTGTCGCCATTCTGGTGCAGTATTTATTGACTGGATTATTCAGAACTTACTGGTTTTTTCTTTGTTAGATTACAGTGTGACAACTGCCTGGAACAAATGAACAAGGTTGAAGACTATTTAACTGCTCTTCTGATTGCTGGAAGATCTAGGCTTCTGGTTATAAGCAAAGTCCTATTAGATAGGAGGTAGGAGTGCACATTTTAATTTTAAGATAGGCTTTCTCTGTTCATCTGTTAGCAATTGATTTGACATGAACCGTGTCATAGTTCATTGATTACTCTATCTCTTCCCACAGATCAATTTGCTTCTCTTCTGGGATTCAAATTAAGCTTTACCATAGAACATAGCTGCCAACAGAAACTTTAATATATTTTTGTGTAATATATAAAATATCCATTCAATTTTGCAACAAGATTATGTAACACACAAAACAAACCAAAGAACCCAACCAACCAACTAAACAAAAGATATGTGTAAAAAAAAAGCATTAACCTTTCTCCTCAACTCCTTTTTCAGTATTGCATGAAATACAGGTTGTAGTTAAAACCACAAAGAGGATATTATCATATGTACTACATGTTCATTTTAAGTTGGCACTAACACAAAAATCAAATGTTTCACTTAAAGCTGCTCACTGTTCTTTCCCAGTGTTAACACATCTGGCAACCATGACAAGGAGTAAGCACTGCCTTTCAGATTACATGTGGATCAAGATCACTGTGATACTCCAGAGTCAAAAGCCTTTTGGGTGCAATAAACCAGCAGTCACAACTAAGGGCTCTGCCTTCTTTTGAGCAGGTCATTACTTGAGATAAAAACCTGAATTCTGCATGTATGTACTTCAAATTTGAAGCATGTGTTGCAGCCTAGTGTAGAGTTTTAAGCAGATGAGCACGTTTTCCAGCAACTTTCCAGTTGCCCACATTAGCTATTTGATGCTGCTTATCTCCAGCTGTTGCAGTTTATCATTGCTTCCCCTACCTAAGGAGTACATTTGTAGCCTATTCAGATATCCGAGACAACCAGTCAACACAATGCAGAAATCCTATTTTAAAATATACCCAGGTGCTGCTTTCACTCCTGAGGCAAACAATAGCAGCAATAAACCCTCTTCTTGCCTTCCACTATCCTTTTGCAGCCTCCAGAGTATTTTCTTCTGACAGGTACTTCTAAAAAACTTGTAGAATGCTAGCAGGTTTTTTCTGATACTGGCAGTGTTTTCAGTTCTTTAGTACTATAGCTCCTGCTGCTTCTGTTAAAGTTCCATCTCTGGAGACAAAAGTTCTGAAGGGCAAAACCAATCCTTATTTCGTGATTTGTTTAGAAAATTATTTTGAACTACTTACTGGGATAATTAGTGATAGCTACCTTTCTTTATCCTATAAGATTGCTGTTAAAGCATTGCTTAGAGGGTCTGTAATCTCCTCCATCAGAATTTGAAGGAGATCATAAAGGAATTTAAGGTATTCTCTTCAGAGAAAAAAATCTAGCTTAGATGCTGCCAAGTGAACGTTTAAGGATGTGATGGATAGGAAGACATGCTAATGCATTACAGTTTTGAATCATAACATGTGTCACTGTAGATTGTCTTAGGAAGAAGTAGCAGGGATGAAGATACACAAGACAATACAGTTGCATCATAGCAGTACAATACTGATGGGGAAAATTCCCAGGCAATTGAATACAGTTCAGTCTAATATTAAATGGTTAGAAAAATCCCTACAATTATCTACTCATTTGTTTGTTTATCTATTCCTTAGTTTGAGGCCTGTTAGGGCTTTCTCTCATTTTTCTGTGTATGTATTAGAAATTTGTATGGGGTAAGATGCTATTTCTAGTGGGCAGCTATGACACCTTTATAAAGACAGTTTAATAGTGCAGACACAGGTTGTTTTTTGCTGCCTGGTCTTCATGATGGTCACCTGGTAGTTAATCATAGCAAGTGAATGTCCAGCATATTCTTAAATAACTAGGAGTGGAGCACAAATGGGAATCTTTCTGTAATTTGTCACACCTTCTCAACAGTGTACAACACTGAAAATTTCCTCCCAGGAAAAGAATTTTGTCTGGAATCACAGAAATGTCTATACTCAATGGACAGTAAATTACGCCATGCTATTCCAGTTAATTGAACTAAATATTCAGTTCTTGAAAACTGGTATGAGGCAAGAGGACTAGACAGATTTGGTTAAAGATGGATTTGTTGATAAGAGAAAGCTGGACAGTTTGAGGGAGTCTTTTTCAGCTAAGGAGAATATTCAAAGTAGAGCCTAGATAGTATATATATTTGCTTCTATTTAAATATTTTAATTTGATAAACGAGCTAGTTACCATAAGAAATGCTTGTTGTCTTTTCCTCACAGGAGAATCAGTTAGTTGTTTGTAACATTTTGTTTTGAGACCCTGGCAATCTTCATAGCAGATTTGAGCTATCACGTGGGGAACCTGGGGCAGGGTGGATGAATTGTAACAGCTCCAAGACATAGTGCAATAGCTTCAGTACAATTGCCTAAACTGCAGGTGGGGTTTTTTACTACCTTTTTATCTGACCATAAATAACCAGTACAGTGTTTAGTATTCCTGAGAGTAGCTGCTTGAAAATGTATGCTAAATCTTGTGCCTAGCCGTTTTAGGCATGAAGACAGTTCACTGGATTAAGAGATGCAATTTTATATAGGTTTTTTTTTCTGAATATATTCCCCAGTTGCATGTTCTTAAAAAAGAACAACATGCCATGTTGTGCTGTTGAATACAATTATTTTATCTTCTTTTCTGATCTTGGAATTGAATTCAGAAATGTGGAGCTTCATGTGCACTGGTTATTCAGTGGTGTAAAACCAAAAAATCTTTTTCCTCTAACTCAACTCTAGATGCTTTATAAATATTACATTGCCCTCCCACTTATCCACAAGCCAGTCTGTAGCATATTTAACATCACTATGCATCATTGCAGTGTTTTCTCAATTTGTTGCTGTTTCTGTGAAGCTGATGTGCTCAAGGATGTTTGATGCTGTGATCAGTGACAGGCAAATAAATAATCTTTGGGGGATTTGGGCATAATTGATTTCTGCAGAAGTCTGTGACACAGCAAAAAAATGAGCATTCCAAGATCCTGCCACAGACCCAAACAAATATGCTTGTGTTTGACCTTGTTAAACCAATAGTGCTAAATAACGAGATTTTCTTTTTTGTGTATTTATCAAGAGGAAGTGGTGTGGGGAAAGCCAATTGTTTTTATTTACATTTTGGGTCTTCAGTGATTTAATCCTAGGATAAGATGTTTAGCTGTTTAAATCCTCCTAATTTCAGTACATACTAAGAATTAAGCTTGGCCTTTAGCTGTTTTCTAAGCTGTGGTCTCTTGAGTTAGTAATAGTGTTTTACCAAGTTAATATACTCTTGTTGGTTGGCCAATGGGATTAAAACAGAAAAAAAAAAGTGTCTAAACATACCTCACTGTCCTTAAAAACTCTCTATGTGTATATAATTTCAATGCATACAGAAACCCCTGTCTTTGCGAAACAAAAATCTGTTTCTAATCATCATAGTGAAAAATAAAAGGAGAAAAAAAAATTAAAATCTCATCAGAATGAAATTTGCTAAAGAGAATTTTAGCTTGGAAAACTACAGGTAAAAATACCTTTTCCACTTCTAAAGAGTTATTCTGATGTTAAAAACTTAGAGTAGCTGCTAAATTAACTGAGGTGTAAACACAAAATATTGGCATGCTCCACTGCTCTCAAGTAGTATAACCAGCAATTAAATGGTTAAGATACTCATTTAAGATATGAAGACCTGGATAAAATCTCATTGGGAAAAAAAGAAAAAGAATACCCTCATTGTGGGATAATTTTTCATGTGCTTGGTAAATTCTTCAGTAATCAGTAGGATTTTGAATAGAAGAGATACATAGTGAATAAACTAAGCAAGTAAGGAAAACTTCTATGAAAATTTTGCAGCCATCTCTTCATCTGACAAATAAGGAAAGAACATCACATTCACATGGCATTACTGAGCACTCTTTGAATACCAGATTCCTGTCTTTGCTTCTATAGAGTAGCAGAGTTACAAGGTAAAGCACCAAATTTAAAACCTTGGAGAACCCCTGAATTAACATTTTCAGTTAATTATTATCTGCTAGCTTCTACACAAAAAATAATTTTCAGGAAAAAAAACCCAAAGAAAGAAAATCACATCACTAGAAGCAAACTCAGACTTCTTACTTTGGTTAAAAAAATGAGGAACTCATGAGCATGAAAAGATATATTGGAGAAGAAATAAAGTACAAATGTCTGTGTAGCTCTATTAGGAATACAACATAGCCTACTTCCATTGAAATAATTCTGGAAGAATTTTAGAAAGGAAGAAATTTTTGAGTGTTGTTTGTTCTGGTTTCAGTTGGGATAGATTTAATTTTCTTTCTAGTAGATGTTCAGGTGCTGCATTTTGGATTTGGTGTGAGAATAATGTTGATAAGACACCAATGGTTTTGGTTGCTAAGTGGTGCTTACCCTGAGTCAAGGACCTGTCAGTGGCTCATGCTCTACCAGTGAGGAGCTGCACAAGGTGCTAGGAGGGAGCATGGCCAGGGCAGGTGACCTGAATGGGCCAAAGGGATATTTCACTCCACAGAACACAATGCCTGGGATATAAACTGGGGCCAGCAGGTTGGGAGGGGCCAAGAACTGCTCGGGGACTGGCTGGGCACTGGTCAGTGGGTGGTGAGCAAGGTTATTATTATTATTTATATTATTAAAACTTTTTTATCTCAATCCACAAGTTTTCCTTGCTTTCCAACTCTCTTCCCCACCAGGGGTGAGCAGTGTGGGTAGTGGGTGAGTGGCTGTGTGGTACTTAATTGCTGATTGGGGTTAAACCATGACACTATTTTAAAAGCTGCCTGAAAATATGAACTTGAGTTGAACCTCTTTATAAAAGGAAAAAAGAGCCAAACAAATGTTAATGTTATTGATAAAGGAATGTGATACTTAGCTTTGTTATTTGCCATTCATGTGTATTTAGCCCACATAAGATTTTTTTACTTGCTGGAAAGCATGAAGTGAGTGGAATACAATGTTAATCTTCCATATACAATAACATAAATTCTTTTTTTTTTCCAATTAATTTGGAACTTGAAAAGCCATTCCAAGAACACTTTACCTGTCTTGTGGAACTGCAGTATTACCAAGCTTGATAACCACATAATTTAGTGCAGAACTTTGTGTTTAATTGGTTATTTTAAATGCATTAAGATTTTCCATCAGAAGAACTTTGGAAGTACCACTCTACAACCAGAGGTCATTCACTTCCATGCCCAGACTGAGCAGCAGGAATGCTCTCATTTAAAACTGAGCACTGAAATCTTCCTAATACTTACCACTTTTAAGTCTGGTGCATTTCATAGGCTTCTATAAAACCTGTTCTAATAAAAGAAGGAGAGAATTAATGGGTCAGAAGTAGAGTTAAAAATGTACTCAGAGTGTATCATGTATGAGAAAGCTACATCTGCTACGTGAAACATTCAATCTAACTTGCCAGGGCTAGACTCAGATCCAAGAAAAGTCTGACACTTAGGTGTCAAAGTATAAAATTACATAAACATTTTTCTTGTAATTACAGCTCCTTTAGATGCATGTCAGAAAGGATTACACCAGGAAAGGATGCCCAGTGGATTTGTCAGCAGAGGACAAATATCAAAAGTAAATCTGACTGTTTCTCAAATGTTAAATTATGCATGAAATACACTTTTCAATAGACGACTGCCCTAGGTTTTACATCATGTTACTCAATATCACCCAGAAAATCTTAACAAAAGCAATGTTTTCCCTCAGAGAATCTATTCCATATTAATTTTGTGGATTTGTCTCTATTTTAATCAATAACAAAGGGACAGATTTCAAAGTTCTTATTGTAACCTCTACAGCTGACTCGGAAAGTTTTGGAATTATATTTAGTTTTTGGTTTTAATTTATTTTAAGTTATATTTCTATTATCACTACATCGACTGATTATTTCAAAAGAGGTGGCACAGTTCTGAAAAAGATGTTTCAGTGGATCTCACATTTAAACTAACATGGATATAATACCCTACTTACATCAATGTAGTACCATATAGCCATTATAATAGTGCATGTATTTTATGTGCATCATAATATGATTTCTCTCTTGAAGTCTATCTGCCTATGATTATTAGTATAGTTATTAGCTGAATATTATTAAAATTTGTCTAAAACTTTTAAAATAGAACAAAAGTTATTCCATCACATGTTAATGAATCCATCACTGTAAAGTATTGTTTGGTATTTAGTGGAACAATATAGTTCAATGTTTAAATTTGCTTAGGCTTTCAGATAGTGAAGGAGCGAATGATTTAGTAAGGGAGAATTTATTTTTTTTGCCTTGAAATTACTTATGGAATGCATCTTAAAAGTCTTTCTATCTCTGCCTTGTCTTGTTGGTTTGTAAGATTGGTTTTTTTCTAAAACAAATCTATTTTAATTTAAGGAAAATTTTGCCTTCCTTTTCTTTCTGTCACTGTTGAATGCCTTTAACTAAATTGGTCATTTAATCCTTGTATTTTAATGAAACAGAATTTTGTTTTTCAGCTGTAAGAAAAGCTTAACTTCTTCAGATTTCTTTGTCTGGATAGGTGTAGATCTATACAGAAGGCATGAGTTCTATTACTTACACATTCTCATGTCTTGGAACAATTAAAAGAATCGAGCACTTTTATTGGAATTAAGTACTCAGTAAATTGGGTAGTCTTAATCACAATTGTGGAGTGTAGATATTGATCATATGCCTTTTCTCAAATTGGCATGTCTTTACTGAAATTAGTCTATTGGTTGAAGTGTGCTTGCTTATTAAAGAAACACAAAATTGTTAAAAGAAAATTAATTGGATTAATTACTTGAAAGTTAGGAAATAGCAGAATGAGCATTGATTATGGAAACTTAGTTCATCTGACTGAGAGCATATAGTGTGTTTCCCACAGGACCTCCTATTTCCTTCAGTGTTAGTAGCAGATACTGTTCACTTCATGATCTCCCATTCAAACTATGCTCTACGGACCATGTTAATAACCTACTTTTGAAATTGCTGCTGTGTTAATCCTCAAGATTGCAAGCTTAGTTAATTGTTTTCACAGCATAACTTTGAGGTAAGGGAGGGACACCAATCCTGTTTTGCAGAGGTATCAGAATTGGCCAAAACATTTGGCTGCCAACACTGAAGTGCCAGGACCAGAGATTTACTTTTCCCTTGTGCACTTGCATTAAAAATATAACTCCAGATGAATTCAGCATGGATTTCCATAAGTGTTGCCACTGTTAGTCAGAGTCTGTATTTACTGAGTTTGCAATCCTGGTTCAAGAGCCCTCCAATCCCTTACCTCTTCTTCTCCCCTTTCCAACATACCCAGGGTGCCTCCAACCTCCATCCCTACCACCTCAGAGAGTGGTCTCTGGCATGTGCTGTCGCCTTGGCACTGGCAGATAGTCAGCTCATGCCAAACCATATGAGTTATGATGTTAGAAGTCTTCTAACACATGACAGTGCTGTACCTCACAGTATAGCCCCAGGAATGTGGATGTATCTTGTACCAGCATAGCCACAGGATCTCTACAGTGTTTCCCAGTAAATAAGGCTGAGCTTACAGGAAGGAACCCTTGGGCCAAGTGAAGAATAGGATCTAACTTTCCAGGGCAGTGTTCAGAACTTAACATTTCTCTTGCCCCATTCTCACACAAAATATTCTACTTCATTCATTCTAATCCTCTATGAGACCAGGACACACAGAATAGGAGGGAAATTTAAGCAATAACTAAGATGTTTTGCCTGGTCTAACACTATGGGAATTAAATTATAGTGCAAGAAACTTGGTGGTGGTATTTCTTAGCTCAAGAGTGTTCATTTTGGCGTAAACATTTATATTGTCTTAATAATGATAACATTATTTTGGTATTTTTGCTGTGATGATGGAAATTGCCTTCTCTGATAACTATGAGGTGAAAAAGACAGCGAAAGAGCTGCAGAAAGCTGTTTATCTGGCTGATGATGTGTTGGCCCTGACCCAACTGCTGGTTACAACAACTTCAGACTACCATGAGCATTGGTAGTTTGATCATTCAATTAATTTTCTTTCATTTGTAGGGATGTATATTCTGCTATATTCTATATTCTTAAATAAAAGATAACATGATTTATATATTGTAACAGGATGCTAAGAGAAAACAACACAGAAGTCTACCTATACATTGTACTCCACAAAAAAAAACACTAACCAATCAAAAAAAAACCAAAAAACCCAACAAAAAAAACCCTGACAAAAATACGCATACCATCCAAAGAAACTCCAAAAAGGACCAAAAAGGCAAAACAAAAAATAATGACACACAAAAACCCAAGCCAAGAAACTGCTAAAAAAACCCCCAAAAACAGTTCAGAAGATATTTTACATTATTTTGGGATGTGCAACATTTTGTGTACATACACAAAATGAAATATGAAGGCAATGAAATAATTTTTTTAAATGTCATATTAAAGGTCATAAAATGTCATAAATCATTACTCTTTCTCAAATTTCTCACTAATATACCCCAATTCTTGAAGAAGCTTTTATGTTAAAATATTTACCCAGTAACAGAATATTATGGACTTTGATTTCTTTATCAAAAAATAATTTCAAAGAGATTTGGGCTGAATGAAAATGACATTAAATTAAAAGTCGCTTAAAAGTTCCTTTCTTGTCTTTAGCTCAAAGGCAAGTTCACTACAAGCCCCTTGCATTCTGTAAGCATTGAAATCACTGCTTTAATTTTTAACTTTTGAATATGTGAGAATCAGCAAGGATGTTCTAGAGCATGTTTATTCATGCCAAATTATTTTACTTGCTCCCTTTTTTGTATAAATTTCTTGGCTTTAACTGGCTTACTGACTCTCTATGCTTAGAAAAGTCTAGTATGACTGTGAGACTTTTCACTTCTTTTTGGCAGATATATAGTCCTTCTGGAAATGCTCCCTGCCACCGTTTTTAGGCTTGTCTGACTTGTTTCAACTAGGTTTGATAAATGAGGGAAGGAGTTAAAGTCCACCTTTAAAATAACAAGTACATTCCAACACTCTGACTCTGTAATTTGAGCCCAGGCTGTAGGACCCTTTTGGTTTAGGCTTCCCTGTTATGAGTTGGGCAGTTATTGTCTGTTGACTCCACTAAACTCTGTGTTTATCAGACAACATATCACTATTATTTAATTGTTCTTCCATGGAATAAGGGTAAGAATTTTCTTTTTTGTCCTTTCACTGAATGCAGGACTGTGTTTCTTTTCCTGAAAGCTAAAAGATGTGCAAGTCAGGAACGCAGGACCTGTTCCCTGAGCTTTTTATTGAGCAGAACTGACCAACCACATAACCCAGGATAGGCTGTGTCCTGCTAAGTGTGCTAACAGGCATCTTTGCATTCTTGGATATTCCAGGCTACATGGTCTAATTTAGTGCTTCTCCACATTGAGATTATGCTGCATTAGAGGAGGAATTGTAAATGGAGGCCATGTGCAGGGATCAGAGTGAAGGGACAAGATATTTAAAATCATTTCTATATTTGAACAATCTAGAGAGCTGCTTCACAAGCTCTCACCCTGGAACCACTTTTTCTGAGGAAAGAGTCCAAGGTGTTATCCTAAAATGAACAGTCAACGACATCTAATCAGTGCCACCATCAAATGAATAAAATTAATTAAATCAATCAAATCAATCTAATCAGTGATATACAGTAAAGAATTCCCAGTATCCAAAGTGGAAGAGTCACTCAAAAGTAAGAAAAAAATCAAAGGTGAAACTGCAGAAATATCAGCCATAGTGTGTTAATGTGTAGTTTCATGAAGCTGCAGTGCCAGAACAGAAACAAAACCATATTCACTAACCTAAAAAGGGGCTTTAGGAGGATGTAGAGCATTGTTGAGTCTGGTTTACTTACTAGGGACTAGGAGAATTCATTGCAATTAAGGAGGATCCAGATAATGTACTGATCCTGTATTAAAGCAAATTTTAACATATTCATCACTAAAAACAGCTAGCTAAAGCATACCTTTCTAAGGATATATAGATAATCTTCTTATGCATCAACAACACATTAGGAGTCATTATAAAATTGAAATGTAAAGTAATCTTTCACAAAAGTAAGTTGCCTGTGTGCTGTCCCACCTGTCTCTGGTACTTCAGTTCTTTGCCTAAAGTTAGCAAGATTTTTTAGCTAAACAAAAACAAAAGCAAAAATACATATGGAGAAAAACAACTCCCCTGTATTCCCAGGCTCACTTTCAGTCCAGACTGCTCTCCTCACCCTGATAGCATCACAGGTTATAACTTCAGTCCCTCCAGCTAGGCTATGAGTGGCACAGGGTGTTTGGGGTCAGGATGTAGCAGTTTCTCAGGGCTGCTCCTTGTTTGTTGCAGCTTCGCCTGTGCTATTGCGGGTGCCCTAGAAGCTGCAGTCCCTCTGAGGGAGCACCTGCTCCATCATGGACAACCTCCTCTTCCTCTGACCATAGTGATCCCACTGTTGTTTCTCACTCCTACTCTGCTTCTTCCTCCTCTCTTTCTCCGGTTTCTTTTGCCTTTCCTGAAATATCTTTCCATAAAAGCACAGCCACACTGACTGGGGAATCAGACATGCCTTAAAAGGGTGTCCACTGGAGCCTCAGTCTCTCCTCTCAGAGGTGCCTCTGGGGCCACATGCTGCCAGCAACTGGGCACCTGCACCCACCACAGGGACTAAGGTGGTGGTGCTTCAAAATTTTCCACAAAAAACCCAAAAATCTCCACAGATGGCTGTAGAAACCAGCTGACTGGGAGATAACAAAGCAGAGGAAATGCAGGGTTGAAAAATGCACATTGAAGCACAAGGAAAAACACCCTTAAGTTTGGCACTTAATTAGTTACTCACATTTTTGCCCGCAAGGAATGGTAGTGGGCAATGCTCAGTTCAAAAACCTGGGAAATGTTATGAAAAACACAAAGACTAAACCGGAAAATATAATTATTTTACCATCACATTTTAAACACCATATGCATTGTAATCCTTTTGCCAAATACTGAAGCACAAGAGTAACAACGACTGAAATTATAGCATGATTTTTAGAGGAAAAGGAAGTGGAAAACCTGGAAAAGCAAAGACAAAAACAGGAGATGACACATCCTTGCAAAATCAGGTATGGTTCAGAAGGATGAGTATAGATTCATTCAGAGAGGATGAATATAGCCTACTGCATTACTCTTTTCAGCACAAAAAAAACTGACTGGCATCCACTGACATGAAGAGTCAGGTTTTTTTTTCTGGGCTTTTTTAAAGGGGAAATGGTTTTTCACAGTGTGCCTACTATTAAACTATGAAAATAATTTCCACAGAAGATTGTAACACCAAAAATTAATCTAAAAAAAACAATTACGCAGATTAGTGGAACAAAAGTCCATGGGGATCAATGGATGTGATTACCTGGGTCAGAATGTCGTGAAACAACTGATTCCTGAGAAGGAACACTAGCAGAGGCATCACTTCGAATGTGCATTGGGGAGCAGAGAGCTGCAGGATGCTGCTGAAGGCAGGTTATTGGTCAATGGCCTGGACCAGCACAACAGTCCTTAAACTCAACAGATGGAGAGCAACCTCACCTAGCCTACTTCCATTGGAATATATATGTATTGAAGAAAACAGTCTTTCAGTTTTACAGCCTTTTCTCTCTTTCTCCCATTGACAAGCTGCAGGTCTGAGCTGTGTGTTCCATTTCCATCACCTTTTTCCTCCCAGAAGCTCGACAGAGGGCAGTAGAGAAATAAAATTGCAGTACCACCTGCACAGTTACCTATTGCTGAAAAATAAAACCCTGCTATGGAAGAGGGCACACAGGAGATGAAAAAGAACAATGTGCCCATAAAGTTCAGGGAATAATGCATGGTGACTGACCAAGGTTGTTGCAAAGAAACTAGCTGTATCTCAATGCAAAGGAGACCAGGGGGTAGCCTTTGTTTTAGGCAAACAGCTGTCAGCAGCTGAGTGGATCAGCTGGTAGCATGTCTCTCCCTGAGTTCATTAAAGCAGAGAGAAAGTCTCACTGTCCCAGCCAGAACAGTAGGGAAGGGTTGAATATATAGCTTGGCCCAACATGGAGTATTGAAATCAGGCAACTACCAAAAGAATTTCTAAAACAGCCATAGTCTTTAGCTGGCTTCAACCCACATATGCCTTCTCGACAACAGTGGACATGTTAAAGACCAGCAACAGGAGTCATACTGGTACCATAATTGAACTGTGTACTGCAATTGACGTATTTTGCTAAATGTAACCTCCATTTCTATTGTGTTTTCAGAATATTTTGTTTCATTGATTTATCATTTTGTTCCATTTAATATATTTGGTAAAACAGAAATCCCCTGTAACATCATCTTCAAATAAGTAAATTTGATATTAAATGTAGTCCTCCCTATGAGGAATAGTGTACTGTAGTACTATTGTAAATCAGCACACTTCCTTTGAAATAACAGTTAATGAAACTATGCCGAGAAGCCAACCATACCTGAGAAATATTTCAAAGCTTCTGTTTGCTTCTCTGCAAAGGATCTGTCATGGAACGTTTTAGTTCCAGTTTGGATCTGTTTGTAGACACACTATTGACTGCAACAGCAGGTTTCAGTTTATTTTTCAATATACAGTCAGATGAATAAACAAGATTTAAAAAAAATAGAAATTTCAATCTTTTCTGCACATTCATTTTATCTTTTATGACACAAATAAAGCTCAGCTCACCCTATCTACTTTGGACTTCTCTTTCTTGTTGATTTCCTTGGGTTTATCTCTGTAAATACTACTCAACATAATAAGTTTTTTAATGCTCTCAATTCACAGAGCTTCACTTCAAACACTCATAACTTATTTTTAATAAATTCCATATATATACACCTTTTTTTTTAATGAGTAGCTTTGGAGCTGATGAACTGTTGAGTTCTCTGATAATCTCAGTATGTGTATCTTATTCTGACAAACAGGTGCCTATTGATGTCTTTTGGATTCTCAATTTACATTTGCACAAGTTAATCTGGAATCAGTAATTTAGCTGAGGAGGAATACCTTCAGTTTTGCCTTTAATTTTTAGCTTTTTCTTGGCCAAACAACAATTTTTCAGCTTTGTGTTGATGAAACCATGTAAGTTGTAAATACCTGCCATTTTGTTACAATATTCACATTTGCATAGTGTACAACAACTGCTGAATATGTGAACAGACTCAGTTGTATTCGTCTGCTAATACACTGTTTCAATTGAAATATGGTAAGGTTATCATTACTGAATTTTGGCAGCAGTAACATGTAGAGTTATGACAATGGTGAAATACAAATTTTGATACGCATTTCAAGTTTGCATTCTCTCACCTCTAATGTTTGGCAGGGAGATTACCTTCATCATGAGAAAAAGTGCATAATGTGCATGCAATAGAACAAAAGCTCTAGG
The DNA here is from genome assembly GCA_013396655.1 of Campylorhamphus procurvoides. Taxonomy (NCBI): domain Eukaryota; kingdom Metazoa; phylum Chordata; class Aves; order Passeriformes; family Dendrocolaptidae; genus Campylorhamphus; species Campylorhamphus procurvoides. The sequence goes on from WBMV01008684.1 coordinate 18,053, forward strand.
CCTTCTAAGATACATGTATTCTCCCCAGTCATTCAATGTATGACTTGTGGAAGACTTTCCCTCAGTTAATGGCAGACAAAACAGTAACAACAAGAGTTTTATCCTGCTGTTTTCACCTGTGCTCTTGCTATTTGATTACCTCTGGGCTCAGTTCACCTATGCCAGCTGTATAGCTAAGTTATATAAATATATAGCCACACACACATAGATTTTTCCCTTTGGATTATGATATCATTCCAGCCTGCTCTAAGGCAAATGGGACATTGGCACTGGTCTTTGGACAACAGTTTTCTATGTAATAGAGCAGGCAAAGCCAGTACATGTTTTCTCCTAAAATTACTTATCCTGCTTTGTCCTGGAACAAACTTGAACACACATCCGTCCTTCAGAAGATAGTGCTCTTCCAAGGCAAATGCTGACACAAGATGGACTGCTTTTACATCTCTGGTATCGCAGCCGGAGATGACACATTGTGACAATTTACATCACATTTTCCCATTATATTTGCCATGGTTGTGTTCTCCAGTCTTGGCATTGATGCCTGCCATTTTTATAGTTAAAATTGTTGGCTTGAGCTTGCAAGGCTTTTCTAATTTGATAGTTGATCTCATAATTATAGCTGTTCAGCTGTACCATTATTTATTTTATTGCTCAGACACAGCTTAAAACTACTGATATTCTCGACCACCTGTAACTTTCCTGCTCTGGGAATTAAAATCAGTGCTGGTTTCCTTGAGGCAAAACCATCTTATCTTTGTAACTGTCTTATAATTTTATTCTTTTTATGTAATTTTTCATTTTCTATTTCTCTATATTCATTTACTCTAAGTGAAGTGTGACCTTATATACCTTCATGTTTTCTCTCTGCCTACATTTCTTTCTTTCTATTTCTGCAGACACTGATTTTAAGTTTGCTTCTCCTTCAGAGACTGTTACTTCACAGGCTTTTTTTTACTAAGGCTCATCAGTCCAGCAAAATTGATGCAATTGTTTTTATTATTATTATTTCTCTGTAGCATAGTTTTTCCTAAGACAGGCTGTTGAACTTTCACTCATTCTCCTACCTGGGGAAAAAGTGAAATTATATTTATTTTCTCTTTCTTGTCCACAACAGCTTGCCATTTATGTGCATTTTTATATCCTTATTTATGAAATTTTTTCTTCCCTTATGAAAAAAAAATTAAATTTAAAAAATATTATTTGGAAGTTTAATTTGCATGTTTTCTAAACAGCCCTTGTTTCAAAATAACAGAATACATCAAAGTTTGAGAAAATTGAAAATTTTCCATTTAAAACTCGTTTTGACCTATGAAAGGATTTTCGGCTGCTTAGATTTTCTTATAAAAAGCATTTGTTAATACAAAAATATTAGTTCTCTAGCAGAGAAAATAGCACCCTAATTTTTGTCCTAAAACTGAAGAAAATTAAATTTGAAAATTTGCCTGACGTTGAAATGACATGTGAATTCCCTTCCCTTCCCTTCC
>WBMV01008684.1:20183-32865 GCA_013396655.1 Campylorhamphus procurvoides
CCCCTCTCCTCTCCTTCCCAAACCTTCCCTTTCTCCCTATTGCATAGAATACAACTTTGCCCCAAGAATATATTCATTCTCTCCATCAGTTAGCAGTCATTTGGCTCTCAGCTCCAGACATGAACATTTTCCTGTTCAATATTCATGTCATGCTCCTATAGTAGTAACTTTCAGAGAAAGTGTAAGGAGAGTATTAACTGGAATACATTAATTTTATGACATGTTGTTATATGAAATAAAGCAATTAAATATTATCATGCCTGTATTCTCTCAAATTGCAACTCTCAAGCAGATGCTTTACTGCACTCAATCCCTTTATACTTCACTGTCATGGAAGTAAAAGCAGTTTTTTAAAATGGGAGTTGCAAAACATATAAAAAGGATTATGATGAAGTTTAAAATATCAATTTATAGCCAGTTATCTTGGTAAGTAACAAGGATGAATTATTCTAGTGTGTTCATTGATTACATCACTCTCACCTAACCTCAGAATTCCTTGCAGCTGGAAAAAACCTGCAAAGTCTGGTAAGAATCTACTTTATTTCAAAAGGAGCTAGCTACATATAGTACAATAGCAAAGAGGTTTTGATTTGGGTTTTGGTTTGGTTTTTTATATACAATCCACTCCAAAAAGTTTTTGTGTAGTAAGTGTGTTTCCATTTTCTGTATGCATTTGGCTAGACTAAACAGCTCTTCAGGCAAAGGAGATCTCTGCCCAGAATTGTAAAAGGAGATACAAGATATTATTTTGGATAAATGATGTATTCAGATTGTCTTGTCTTGGTATTTGAAGATCCAACTTTATCTTATATTCAGTGTAGGCCATTTAGAGAAAAACTTTATAATAGTAAAAAAGGCAATTTACAAGAAGAGAAAGGCTCCAGAGGCTGAATCAATCTAACAGTAAGCTTGCCCCATTTACATCATATATTTTCTTCTGGTCCCGACACTGTGTGTTTAAAATTGTTCCCCTAATACATCAAAAATATCTAATTTCCAGAAATAATTTCAGAAAAGTTGGAATTATTTTCACATTGAAAAAAGCAAAATAGGTAGCAGCAATCAAGTCATCTGAGAGCTTATTACTCTAACAGCTAGGAATAATTGAAGCCCTGACAAATTTGAAAATGATCAGCCTGTTTTACTCATATTCATGACAAAATGATAGTATTTTACTGAAACAAGAAACTTACTTTGTTTTTTCTTTAATTGAAAATAGACTTTGTGACTTATACCAACTTAATTTCTGATTCTGAGCTAAGGTTTAAAATAACATTTCATTCCATTTGTCAATGTGTGTACATACTGACATGTTTCCCAATTTAACTGAAGAGAAAAAGCAATTTACAGCACATTTAGCACAGAAAAGAAGGAGATCTTTACAGGTCAAGTGGCATTAGAGATAACTTATTAAAAATAAAATAGAAATCACACATAGATAGGAATTTACGTAGAAATTGAAGTTTATTAGTGAACTCAAGGATAAGCACTTATCTTTTTTTTCTTTTTGTTTTTTCTTTTGTTTTCTACTTGAACATCAAAGATTAAATACTGTCTGGATGATATAATGCACCAGAAGTCTAATCAGTCCACTGAGTCTATGATTGAAAAACAGAACGGAATTTCTTTGTTGCAGTTATTAGAAAGCAACCCTGTTCAGAAAATTGTTATGATGTTAATGATTCTCTGAATTAGGTCTACATGGGAAAAAAAGCAAAAAAGATTAGAGGAGGTGTTTAATTCTAAAACATTAAAAATAAAACTCAATATAAAATTTAGCAAGAAGAAAAATTGCTTTAGTAATTGAAAAAAATGTGTGGTAGATAAACAAAAGGACTTAGATGGGTTTTTTTGGCAGAAGAGTTCAAACACTTTAATGTTAAAACATTATGTTTAGACTCTACTTAAACATGGAGTTACTAAGCACCTGTACATTTTAAATTTCACCCAGCTGTATGTTTTTTGAGTTATTACTCAGAGCTTACGTATATTTAACTGCCAGGTTTGTATTCCATTCACATACTGGAAGGTGGGCTACTTCTCTTGATTTTTACGATCTGACATAGCAGATATTTTCAGCTCATACTTTCTTGGAAACGGTACAAATAAAATCCAGTAATACATTTGAAAAGAATCATATTGCAGTGCTATCAACACCTCAGTCTACTTTTGTACTTCTTTGCATTTTGAATCTATAGCTGGATGATGGGATTAACACAAACATTTCATCAATAGCAGATTTTGCTGAAATTAAGAGTCAAGAACTTTAGCTTTAGACCATTATTCACCCAGCAGTCTTTAATCCAGGCCCCAGAGCTGAATGCACATCCACAGCCAATTGACCAGGACTGATGTGAGATATGACTTGATTCTGCCCTTTTCAGATCATGTGGTAAGAATGGGTGCAGACTGAGGTAGTTTCTGTAATGTTATCTCTTTGCTGCTCTGCTTTGGCAGCTTGAGTTCTTGGTTGATTAAGTCAACAGCTTGTTGAAGCTTTTCATATAAGCAATGTAGGATGTTGCTTAAATATCTGCACTGAGAGTCCTTCCAAAGTGCAGCTTTTGAAAATAATATGATAACTGTAGTCTCCTGCTTATTCCAGTGTATGTATTAGATGCACTTTTTTTTTTTAAACACAGAACTTGAATATGGATTTCAATGCAAAAACCCCTCCTATATCTGGCACCTCTCCTTAATCTGTACTTATCTCTATAAATATTGGACCACATATGTACCCTGTTAGTAACTTTAGATTGTGAATAGAGTGATGCCATTTTAAAAGCAACTCTATCTGGTCTTAAATGCACCAAAAAAATAAAAACTCACAAAAAACCCCAAAGCAAAAAAAAAACAACAAAGTAACAAAAACCCTCAGAATGAATCTGAAGAAAATACAGAAACATACAAATTTCATATATAAGAATTAAACCATATCCTGAACAGGCTGCTTTAGTCTGAAATCCTTCCAAACACTGTGACAAAAAAAAAAAAAAGCTCTATCCAGAATTTAAAAAAAAAAAAAAAAAAAAAAAAAAATTATTATGACTATTATGAATGTAATTTCATACAGTCATAAAGTATGCAGTCCATTACACACTGCAGTGCAATGCTTGTGTCTGTCTTACATTGTGCACTTGCTATTTTGTAGGCATGGCTAAAGATTCTGAGAACATTGCCTACTGAACATTAAACATGTCTGATTTTCTCTGCAGCCTGTAAGGTGTGGTGTAGTCCTCCCTGAAGAAGAATTTCACACACCACTTTAAGTTGCAAGAGAACAGAGCAGCTGTCCTACTGTTCATAGTCCAGCTATAAACAGCAGTAAAGAACACTTGATACTGACACAGGAATCTTTTCGTATAACACAGTCATAAGCAGTGGTCAGTATATAAAATCTAACCATGGTATCTGATACATGTTTACAAGTCCCTAAAAATGCTGTTAATCTAATGCCTAGAGATAAGAATGTCTACAAAGCCAAACATCAAGAAATGACTCCTAAGAAATCCCTCTAATAGTCATTGCATGTATGTAGGGGAGTAGTGGTGCATTTTTCCCCCATATTGTTTATTTAAGTAAATCTAATTGCCGTTAGGTTGAAATGAGAATCCTAAAATACAAGGATGAGGTGACCAGGGTAATACTTCAACCATGCAAGCTTTCAGAGATTCAATTACTGCTCAGATATAAATGTTACAAGAATAAATTTGTGCTTGAGTATATATAAAAATCTTAGCAGGATAAGAGACTTAATTTTTTTAAATGGGTCAAAGTTAACCTAGTAACATTAAAGATAACTTAGTGTAAGGCATTTGTGGGGATTAGGGAATCTTACCAGCTGTGGCGGAGAAATAGAAGTCCGGAGAAGACCGAATCAGAAGCGGAGACGGCGGTTTGAAGACAGTTGGGGAGCAAAAGAAGACAACGGAGAGAAGACCCACTAGTTATTCAGTTAATTGTTAGGCAGTTTTTATTGTATTAGATTAGAAATGAAATAGGCATAATTCCGATTGTTTTGATTAGTTTGTAGCCCAGTTTTCTCCCCAGTTACACCTTCCTATTGGTTGATAAGTTCCCGGGTTCGGGTATGGCTCCTATTGGTCCCTGGTCGCCCTTGGCAACGGCATGAAGTCCATAGCCATATAGGGCAGACCACTCCCCTAGTCCTTCCCATATCCACTCCCCTTAGGCGGAGTTCTTCTCCCTCGCCCTGTTGCGTGCCAGACCCTCTTGTCAATCCCTCAGATCCGCCCCTTTTTCTAGACCCTTCCATCCCGGGCTCTATATAAGCTGACGCTCTGTTAAATAAATTGCTGTCAGCCATTTTCTCTTAACCTGCGTTGAGTCTTCCTTTCCCTCCTTTCCCTCAACGGGTCTGCGACATGCAGGCATTCTCTATAAACAGAATTTCTTTCCAAACAGTGCGTTGTCCTCAGTCTTTTGTGTGGCAAACTGATTAAGGTCTACCAAGGGACCAAGGGTAAAAATTACTTGAATGGCCTGTTCCGCCAAACTATTATTTTGCCTAAAATTTTAAAGCAGTCTGAAAGTCCTGAGTGATAAAATAGCTCATCTTACTATCAAAAAGCAAAATGCATCAAGGAAAAAGAGAACTTTAAGTCTTCACAGAATGGCAAAATATTCCAAGTTGGAACTGACCGACAAGGACCCTCACAGCCTCAAGAATCTCACCATGTTCCTGAGGGTGTTGTCCAAATGCTTCTTGAACTCAGACTGCTTGATGCTCTGAGCACTCCCCTGGGGAGCCTGTTCCAGTGCATGACCACCCTCCGGGTGAAGAATCTTTTCCAACTGTTTAACTTAAATATGTTCTGACACAGCTTCAGGCCACTCCCTTGGGTGCTGTCACTGGTCACCACGAAGAGGAGATCAGTGCCGGCTCCTCTGCAGACTGGGATGAGATCTCCACTCAGTCTCCTCTCCTCCAGGCTGAACTGACCAGGTAACCTCAGCCACTCTTCATACAACTTCCCCTCCAGACCTTTCACCATCTTCATACCCCTCCTTTGAATGTTCTCTAACAGCTTTAGAGCTTTCTTATATTCCAGTGCCCAAAACTGCCCCACTATTGCAGGTGAGGCCTCCCCAGTGCAGAGCAGAGTAGGATAATCCCCTCCCTCACCTCGCTGGTGATGCTGTGCCTGATGGCCCCCAGGACAGGGTTGGCCCTCCTGGCTGCCAGGGCACTGCTGACTCTGCTCAGCTGGCCATCGACTATGACCCCAGCTCCCTTTCCATGGCACTGCTTTCCAGCATCTCATTTCCCCAGTTTGACTGCACATCCAGGTCTGCCCCATCCCAGGTGCAGAATCCAGCACGTGTCCTTGTTAAACTCCATACATCTGGTGATTGCCCAGCCCTCTAATTTGCCGAAGTCTCTCTGCAGGGTCTCCCTGCCTTTGAATTTAGTATCCTCTGAATTTAGTATCATTGGCAAATTTTCTTAGTATCATTTCATGTTCAGTCATTTATGAAGAATTTGAAGAGCACAGGGCTGAGGATGGAGCCCTGCAGAACCCTGCTAGTGACAGGTCACCGGCTCAGTGTTACCCCATTCCCCATAACCCCCTGTGCCTGACCCATCAGCCAGTTGCTCCCCCACCATGTGATGTGTTTATCCAGCTGCGCTGGGCATTTTGTCCAAGAAGGAGAGATGGTATCAAATGCTTTACTAAAATCCAAAAAGATACACCAACTGGCTTCCCTTGATCAACCTGGTGGTTTACCTTGTCATAAAAGGAAATTAAATTTGACAAGGAAAACTTTCCCCTCATGAAGCTGTTCTGGCCATGGCTGATGTACCATGCTGGTCCTTCAGGTGTTTTTCAGTACCTCCCAGAACAATCTTCTCCATAACCTTAGTAGCTACTGAAGTGAGATTTAACAGGCCTGTAGCTTCCTGGGTGATCTTTCTTGTACTTAATGAAAACTGGGACAACTTTAGCCAGCTTCCAGTCAACTGAGACCTCTCCAGATTGCCAAGACCATTCAAAAATCATTGAGAGGCCTCACAATAACATCAGTCAGCTTTTTGAGCATTCTCAGATGAAGCCATCAGTCCACATAGATTTATAGCGATCCAGCTGGAGGAGCAGATACTTCACAACTCCAGAGTCAACTGGGAATTGATCATTCTCACAGTCATGGTCCTCCAGCTTAGGGCACTGGGAGCCACTAAGCCTGTCATCAGTCCTGAAGACAGGGGCAAAGAAAGCATTAAACATCTCCATTTTGTCTATGTCCCCCATCCCTTTAATGGGTTGATTTCATTTCTGCCAGTGTCTTGCTCTGTAAAACCCTAAGAACCCCAGCTGAGTCCAAAACTTGTTAAAACGTACTCATCTGCGTGCAGATTTGAAACCTACTTCTTCATATTTAGTCTGCCGCAAAAAGTGAGATAATGGCAGGATGTCTTCATGTATATCTACAATGAATCCTAACAAAGAAATGCTTCTGCAGCACTACCAGCTCTAAAGTCTTTGCTTTCTTTGTCATTAGTATTTTTTAAATAGCACATGTTGTTAATTCCCCAGTTGCAGATTGTGTGATCTATTCGTCTTTGACCCGCAGTACTCAGCATTTTGCTTTGAGAACTGACCCATTTATTGCAGACAACTTGTTTCAGTCAGTGATTTACCCTTCTATGACTTTTATTGTGATATCTATGTTTAATTGTGTAGTTCGTTTCATCCTCTACTTGCTAACAAGAGTATTTGTGAAGCATGATTTTTACTAGCCTTGGAAATATTTGTCAGGATTTGCAGAGCAAGGCTCTGTGTTTGTGGCCTTTCATGTCATGCGAAATGTGATCTCTAACTGGGATATTCAAGTATGTATGACTTAGCTACATTTCAGGTTTGTAGAAGGACGGGTGTTGTGGGTTTCTATGATTAGGCATTTTTTTTTATAAGAAGAATATTGGAAGCCTCTGGAAGTTTCCCTCCATCCTATAGAGCAGAGGCAATGAGGAAACCTTCCTGCTTTTGAACCATTAAGGTACGCCCCTGAGTGAAAACATATTTAAGAAGTTGTTGCGCAGTTGGAAATTGGCGGCCATCAGAATGCAGACATCATGGTCAGTGCAGGAGGAGAAGAGGAGAAGGAGGGGGAGGGACCTCACGGATCAGGGAGAGGACTTAAACCTATTATTCCCTGAATACATGGTGTTGACCATGGTGATTACGAGTTGTCCCCTCAAAGCCCATGGGATCCACCAGGGTGCAAAGACCCCCCTGCCAGAGCAGGGGGAGGCATGAAAGAGGCTGTTGCTTAGCAAGAGGCCCCCAAGGCGGAGCAGAACCCTGCAGAGATTTGTGGCCAAGACCAATGGAGGGAGAAGCCCACACTGAGCAGGTACAGCTTTTCGTAAGAGACTGCACCCCCTGATTGACCCCCAAGAGACCGGAGGATCTCACTTGTGGGAGGGACTCCACGGAACACAGGGAAAGGACTCAGAGTTGTGAATCCCCTGTGACTATGGTGATGATTGTGGTGAAGCAAGCTGTCCCCTTTGCAGCCCACAGGAAAGCCCCTGAGACAGAACTGCTGCTTAAGTCTTGGACTTGCATCTGTGAATGGCTGACCCAACAACTGACTGTAAACGTTCCATTCCCTGATCCCATGCCGTCAGGGGAAGGAGGGGGCATGGACAGAGTGAGGGGTGGTGGTAGAAAAGTGTTTCTAACCCGTTTTTATTTCTTGCTTTTATTTTGTTAGTAATAAATTTAATCATTATTCTAAGTTCTGCTTTGCCTGTGGTATTAATCAAAGCTCCTCTTTTGGTTGCTATCTCTAGCCATAAATTCCTAGCTGTATTTTTTCCTTCCCTCTGGAAGGCAAAAGAGGGGGTGAGAAAAAGCCTTGAAATAGTTTTGCTGGACACCAGGCATTTGTCCACGGTCAAACCACCACACCAGGTCTGCAGTTTCACAAGGCATCTTGCATTTCCCCTTCAAAACAACCTTTTATGCACAGGTCAAAGAATTCTTTAAATTCTGGATAACATAGTCTAGAATTATTTCCCATTCTGGTGCATACTTTATAGGTTCCTGAATCTCTGAATCTGTAGGATTTCAAACATAGTATCTTTACATTCAATTTGCTATAACAAGGAAAAAAAAAGCGTTACAGAGGCTCAGACTGACGGAGGTAGGAGGGAGCGTGGAGACATTATTTCACTTTCACTAAGTGTTTGTTTTATTTCTCAAAACACGTAATGGAAATATGGCATATGGAAGTGATAGTGAGAGGAAAAATTCTAATTTTCTGGGCTTGGCCAAATGTCTTGTGGCATTGACTGTTACCTTTGTTGCTGAAAACTGCTGAATGAAACATCTACTCCTACAGATCTCCTTAGCTGCATGATCCAAAAACTTGGTGAGAAAAGCACGCAAAAGGTTGCATTGTTTTAGCACTGAAAGAAATCTCTAGGAATTGAAGCAAGTTTAAAAGATCATTTCTTTCTAGAAGGAAGGAAAAGACCAGATATTCACCTTGGCTGCTGCTGAGAGACCTTCCCTCCTGTTTCACCTTCATTTAGACAGCTGCGAAGACCAACTGCAAGAAGTATGGCTTCAATCAGAAAGTCTGTTTTTAAATAATGTCATTTTTCAGATACAGAAACAGTAAGAAAGGATATCACCAACACACAACACAAGTTACAGGGAGACTGACAAAGTTCTTTCACTCTTACATGAGAAAGGTCAGAGCAGCCTTGGACTGACAGCTCACAGAGGAGCATTTCCACAGGACCCGTAGAAATGAAGTGGTGGCTTCAGTTAATATTAACTTGAGACCTGAGGCAGAAATTGAAGGTCTGCTTTATTTAATATGAAAAGGGAATATACTAGAGTAATAGCTTTTAATTGAAAAGTAAAAATCACTAAAATGACAAATCAGTAAATCTTGCAGTCTTAATTGATTACAATGAGTCCTTCCTGAGAGAGGTGATAGCAGTTGAAAAAGTTGGAGTAGCCCACTAAACAGAGGGATATATAAAACCTCTGTTTATATAAAACCTCTGTATATAAACCAAAATAATTTGATCTTGAATTGTAAATATCAGAATCAAGTAGATGAAGATATAAGGCTGTGACAGTCAGCAAGCCAGGGCATCAGATGACACATGGAAATAAAGGTGCAAAGAACTCACTGTATGTGGCAGAGTTTGGGTTGGTGAGTACCTGTGGGGGAACCCCACATGAAACAGTCACCAGATGACCAGAGTGATCACTTCTATGAATGGATAGACGTCTCTACCAAATAATTATGTTCTGACTCTTACAACAACCCCACACCACAGTAGTTAATGGTTTCAGAAAGTTTGTAGCATAGATAGCAATTAAATGTATTAGATAGGCAGTTAAAGTTACTACATTTCAATTGTATTTGTACGATTGTTCTCATTGGCTGTTGCCTCCCTAGTTACCAAGTTCCTGTTGGTTGTTTAATCCCCCTCGTCCCATTGGCTAACAGGTACTGCAATGCAGCACTACCATATAAGGCTAGCCTCTCCCAGTTTTACCTTATCTGTATTGTCCCCTCCTTCCCCTTCCCATACTTGTCGTGCTCCTCCCTAACTCCTCCCTAACTCCTCCCAGTTTCTAGAAGCCTCTTCCCCGAACCCTACATAAGTCCCATACTCCCTAATAAACTGTTCTAGTCTTCTTCACCTCACTTCAACTGTGGACCATTCCTTTCTCCTCCCGACGGAGCGCGGCAAATGGCGCCCTGACCGTGAGGTGATTCCAGAGGCTTGAATCGAGTCAATGAATCTCAACCACTAGGTTTTCACCCATGACGGCTGCTGGCCACAGCTGTCCGGGTTCAGCATGCCCTCCATACCCCGTGAAGCCTCGCAAACCCCAGCGAAGAGCTGATAGGCTTTCGGCTTCCGCTTTCATCTTTTCAGGTACGGAGAAGCGAATCTCTTCTTCGTGAATCCCCAACAACCCTGATATCCAAGTTGTAGCCCCGGTTACACCAACACTATTACGATGGGGTCAGCTCACAAATGCCAATTATCGCAAACTTAAGTATTTCATGAAGGCACTTGATAACCCCATTGATAAAAAATCATTTCGCGCCCTCACTAAGTGGATGGCTCTTCACGCTTTAACTGTAGAAGTGCCCATTGATTATGACTCCTGCAAAAAGGTCGGACGTGTTTTGTGGGACGCCTCTGTGCGTCACCATGATGACCTAGCCGGCAGAGCCATCGCCGCCTGGTCTGCAGTTTTAAGACAACTCAAGTGACCAGAAAAAACACCTTAAATGCCTCTCGGGATACCCCTAACTGCGCTCCAAATCGATCACCTAACTCTGCGCGAACAAATGGCGTCGGGACCCCCCACACACATTCTTCGCAAAATGGAGGCAGCACCTCTGGGAATGGCGGGAATGTAGATGACGGAAAAATCGAGTCACAAAACGGCCGGGGCATCTTTTCCAGCCAGGCCGACTCTCCCCCAGGTTACGTCATTAGCGAGGAGGGAGGAGTCAACCCATCACCCTCAGGGTACCACCCACCAGCCAACCATGCCCCCATCTCTCCACCCCTTCCAGGCCAAGATGGCACCGCCCATGACATCCCACTTCCGGGGCCTAGATCACAACATCCGGTCCAAGATGGCGGCGCCCATCAGTCACTCCCGCCGGCAGTTGCCGATGTCATCAAGGCAACCGCCCGCCTAAACCCTTTCACCACAAGCACTGTCCAGTTCTTGCCCAACAACCCCTTCGCCCTGTCCGTCACCGCCGCTCCTCAAGAGGACCGTTGGCAAGCCATAAAAAAGGAAGCTGAGGATGCAGGGGAGTTCACCATGTTACGGACTTTCCTGGTCTTTTATGACCAGGGCCGACCTCCTACCTGGGAACCGCTTCATTGGCCGGGGATAAAAGACATTAAGAAAGCGACCCAGGAATATGGGGTGTCGGCTCCATTCACTATAGGCTTACTTCACTCGTTTTTTACTGCTTATGTTCTCACTCCGCATGATATCCGAGTTATTTTTGAAGGTATTTTGACAGAGCTACAGATGTCTTTGGGAGAAAGTGAGTGGTGGTGGGAAGTCACCAAGTTAGTAGAATCAGAATATCGCCACTCAGGAGTGCCCATGATGCAACTAGTAGACTCCTTCTTGTGTTTGGACCAGTTCATGGAACTCCAGATACAAGCTCGCCTCCCCAGACACCACCTCAATGGGGGAAAAAACCTCGCCCTTCAAGCCCTAGAAACGATCGGTGAGGCAACTAAAACTGCCCCATGCTTCGTGAAGGTAGTCCAAGAACCAGGTGAATCCTTCACCAAGTTTGCGGAATGCCTTCACGAAGCGGTCAACTGCCAAATTGAAAATAAAACGTCACAAGACAACCTATTTAATAAGCTCATAATAGAAAATGCAAGTGCTGATTTTTCAACGGATTCTCCGCACCCTTCAGAATCCCGCCCTTATGGACATGATCAAGGCTTGCAAAGACGTAGGCACCGCAGTCTTTAATCAAGCTGTTGCAGAGGAATCCCTAACTAAAGTATTCACACGAAGTCACCAAGAAGCTGCAAATACTGCCTTGCAAACTTATCTCTCAAGAGCAGGCGACAACTGCTTCCGCTGCCATAAAGCTGGACACCTAGGTAGAGACTGTCCATTAATGCTGCCGCACCAGCCTGCAAAAGAATTATGCCCCAGATGTCGTAAAGGCTACCATTGGGCCAAACAGTGTTGTTCTACTTATGATGCTGATGGAAGGCCCCTTTCTCCAAGGCCCCATCCACGCTCCTCTCCCAAACTCCCCAGACCACCTATTCAGGGAAACAGGGGAGCGAGCGCCTGGAGGGAGGGAGCGAGGACCCCCAAACTCCCTTGTGCTCCATTGTGGCAATCTCTAGCGTCCATTCCCGAATAAATTCTAACATGTCTCTTTCTTTTAAGGGTACGGCGCCCGTTCAGTTAATGTCAACTGCCCCACAAACTGCCTTAGTTTTGTTTTCCTCAACTCTTACTTCTTTTCCTTTCGCAGTTTTCGTTACATCTGCACCCAGTCTTACGGATGGCGGAGCACAAATGATACCATCTATCATCACCCTGACTGCAGCTAAGCCAGTCTCTATTAAAATCATCACTGCTACTCCACCCCTCCTTACTCCATAAGGAGAGGAGGTAGCCATTGCATCTCCAATTCAGACACTGGAGTACCATACCGAGTCAGCAAAATCTGTAGTGGCGGATAATCAGGTAATGTGGGCTCAGCCTATCCAGCAATCCTGTCCCATCCTGACTTGCCAAATTATAAATTCGGCCGACTGCAAAGCTGTCCAGGTCTCAGGACTTGTAGACACCGGCGCTGATGTTACAGTTGTCGCCCAGAAGGACTGGCCTGAGACCTGGCAGACCACAAATTGCATCACTACAATTACAGGGGTTGGAGGAACCCAGTTTCCTAAGAAAAGTTCCGATTTGCTTTCAATAATTGGCCCGGATGATAAAATAGCCACGATCGCCCCTTTCATTTTAAAGCTTCCTACCACACTCTGGGGAAGAGATGTTCTTGGGCAGTGGGGTGTCTCTCTCTCCACAAATTTTTAATAACGGTCACTGATGGGCAGCCCATCCCCACCCTGACCTGGCTCACGGACAAGCCAGTCTGGGTCAATCAGTGG
>WBMV01008684.1:37366-72163 GCA_013396655.1 Campylorhamphus procurvoides
TTTTTTTTTTTTTGGGAAGTAGCCAAGAGGACCTTTTATACTGTGTTGCCTTGTCATTTGGGTTTGTTGCAGACTGTTGTTGTATATATACATATATATACATATATATGTGTTGTGGTTAAGAACTGTTATTTTTTCCTTTACATATATTTAATATTTTCCTAATTAAAGTTCTGTTCTCTAAATTTAAAGGAGAGAGATTATTTATTGGCCAACATAGATATCTTAGTTCTCCTTTGAACTAAGACACCATTCCTTTCGCCTCCCGACGGAGCACGGCAAGTACCTATAAAGCACAGTGTGGGTAAAAGAAGAACTGCTGTGGAGCATGCTGAAATGTAATATTTTTACTTCTACTTTCATCTCTCTGGTGGAATATAAGAATGAGCTATGCTTGAATACAGAACTCTACTGTTAAAGAATATTATTCAGCTTGGTTATAAAAGCTTCACCTTACAAAAATGCTACTTTTACTTGGATGGTAAGGTTTGAATACATTTCCCAGCCTTTAGAAAGCAATCACTAAACCAAATCTAAAGATGAAACTGAGCAAATGACACAAAAATCAATTAGTTGAAAAACTTCCTATGCTGTAGAGCAGACAAGGCAAAACAAATAAGCAATTCAGTGAGTAATTGACTAGGTTTGGGGAGTCAGGACAAAGGAGAAACACTATTCTGTACACAAACACCAAGAATTGGTAGTCTGACAGAAAAGATGTATCTATTGTGGACAAAAGAAAAGGGAGCATTTGTATGGTGTAGGACACATTAGTGCAGAAAAGGTCTGTCAACACACAACAATGTTTCATCTGGAGAGAGTCCATTTCATCAAATTGCTTTTTTTTTTTTCCATAGCATTTTTCTGAAGCATAAAAATAGTTATCATGCTATTTGTTTCTATGAAAAATAGCTAATTTTTATTTTGTGATGTAATTTCCTTTAAAGAGCACTAAAAAATAAAGCTGCCTGAGCAAAAGCAAAAAGTTCTCAGCCTTTTATTTAATACATATTTTTAACAATCAAAAGAATAAGTCTCTGAAATTGATACAGTGCTTATATTTTCTCAGATGAAAAAGACTTAACATTGAAAAGCTTCTAGAAGACTTCTATAACTGTGACTGGTCAAGATTTTCTATGCTTTTCCTGAATCATCAAAAGATGGTAAAAATTACTTCCCTCAGTACTGTCTTTGAGAAATTACAAGTTATAGGATTATATTTTTACTGCAATTTCTATGAGATACATTTTCACTATTTTTAAACTTTCCAGTCTAAGAGATTTAATGAAATACATTAAGTAAAATTTCTTGATATGTTTTTGTTACCCTTAGTGTCTGCTTATCTTGAGTACAGTACTGGAAGTTAGGTGGGCTGAGTGATAACCTAACCCTGCTTAGTTCATCAAAATTTGACATCAACTACAGCAGATTTAGAAACTCAGATCTGCTTCACATCTCTGCCCACTGACCTGGATGACATACGGGAAATGTAATTTCCTTGTGGGTTTTTCTTACCCTGGCTGGTGTCCTTTGTGTGGACTATAATTTCTGATGCAGGCTTTCCCATGGGAATTTATATACCTAGGACGCTGATCAGCTGTGACTGGAATACCAAATCCTAGTTTGCAGAGAAATAAAAGAAAAATACATGGACATTTTGCATTTCAGAGAATGATTTTCACTAAAAATTTACCACAGAAGAGGGTATATACTGTGAGCTTACAGTATCTGTTAGTTGTTAGAGTTTGCATGCCGTAAGAGTTTGCATGCCTGTTTTTGTCTGCAGCAATTATGAGATTAAGTTAAGGTATCTTAGCTGTCAACAAAAAGGGCTTGCCTGTTCATCTGCCCATATAAGGTCTATAAGTTGCTCTGAAGACAACCAAAAATCCTTTTTTTCAACAGGGATTTGAGTCTAAATCCTTTGTATCCCAGGTGAGTGCAGAACAGGCTAAATTACTGGTATCTCTGACCTTTTCCAATGACTATAAATTCAGTTTTGTACATGAGAAGATTTCTTTTTGTTGGAACCTATAAACATGCCATAAAAGGGCTGTTGAATTATACTATTCTATTCAGAAAAAAAAAATTAAGGAAAGAAAATCTCAACAAAATGTCGCAAAATTCAACAAATGTGTAACTGTCAAAGATATGTAAGACAATATAGTTGAAAGCATATAGTTCACATGACTATGTCAAAAACAAAGCATTAAAAGCCAGGCAATTTTATAGTATCTAACAATATAGTTTAACCACCATTAAATTAAGCAGAATTAAAAATAGGAATAATAAAAATGGTAATTAGTTCCCAAAGACTGAGTGGCTCCTGCTGTGGTTTGAATTCAGACAAAAAGCTTCTTTCCCCATCTCCAAATTTATATAGCCTAGGTGGGTATCCTGCTGGAAACTTTTACTAAAATGATCGTTCTCACTGGGAGAACCATATAATAAAACCTCACAAATCCACCATTTAGGTCCTCAGAAAATCCGGCTCTCAGACATGGAAAATTCATGAAGTAATTTCTAATAATTTCACTACAATGTGTTTAGGAAATACATTTTCTCTGCATGCAGTAATGAGTTACGAAGTGTTATAAATAGATGAAACTAAAGCACAGGCTTCAAATAAAGGAAACTACCATTTAAT
Organism: Campylorhamphus procurvoides; assembly: GCA_013396655.1. Taxonomy (NCBI): domain Eukaryota; kingdom Metazoa; phylum Chordata; class Aves; order Passeriformes; family Dendrocolaptidae; genus Campylorhamphus; species Campylorhamphus procurvoides. Next base: position 40,014 of record WBMV01008684.1, read on the forward strand.
GTTGTACCTCTCTTGCTTTTACAACCACGGTTACTCACTTAGAAAAAAATGCCAATATGCAGGCTCCACATTAATAGATGTAAAGCGAGTACTATTATGCCTTTGAGATACTTCCTTAAACTAAATTTCCGCAGTAACAATTGAAGAGCAGACTGGTAGCAGGTGTTCTGACAACATGTCTTAACCATGATTAATCAAACTGTTCCCTGTCCTGTGTTTGCCTACTGCCTCTTAACAGAAAGCAGTACCTAAAATTTCAGGCAGACCCAACCAATGTTGCCTTGGAGTAGGAACTGTGGTGCTGCATTTTGTGCATGGATCTGGGTTGAGTGGAAACCTAAGTTCACCTTGCTGTGATTCCATGTTCTTCAGCATTAGAAGCTTGCCTAAAGTATAGAGGAACAAAACCAAGCTGGACGTTTTGTTCCACGTTAAACGAATTTGCAAGAATAGAGATGATCTGCCTAAGTCTGATCTTGCTTCCTATCTTGGAAGGGCTATTGAAAACACCACAGGCCCATTACATGGTGTCGTGGTCCAACTCCAGTCAGTCACCATGCCCCATGCAGCTGCTCACTCGCTCCCCCTCCAGTGGGACCGGGGAGAGAATTGGAAGGGTGAAAGCTGGAAAACTCATGGGTTGAGATAAAGGTAGTTTAACAGGCAACACAAAAACCATGCATACAATCTAAGTGAAACAAGGAATTAATTCACTGCTTCCCATGGGCAGGCAGGTGTTCAGCCAATTCCAGGAGAGCAGGGGAACTGCCCCCCACCATCACATATAACAATCACTTAGAATGACAAGCACCAGCACTCCAAGCATCCGCTTCCTCCTCCTTCTTCTTTTCACTTTATATACAGGGCATGATATCATACGGTCTAGAATATACCTTCAGTCAATTTGGGTCACCTGTCCTGGCTGTGTCTCCTTCCATCTTCCCACACACCCCTAACTTCCTTGCCAGTGTGGCAGTATGAAAAGAAGAAAAGACCTTGGCTTTGTGTAATCCCTGCTCAGCAATAACAAAAACACCTTTTATTATCATCACTGTGTTCAGCACAAATCCTAAACACAGCATCATATTAGCTATTGTGAAGAAAATTAACTCTAGTCAAAACCGATACAAAGAGCAAAGTTTGGGGCCTTCCTGATGCCCCATGAAGTAAGGAACTTTCCTGGATCACAGATCTGAAGCCACCTAAAAACAGAGCAGATTCAATGCAGCTGAGTTAATCCTCATCTTAAACATAACCCCTAATCCCAATCCTACATGTAACCTCTAGGCCCTAACACCTTAACCCTACCATCCTAACTCTAAAGTGTAATGGCCATAACCCTAATGCTAACAACCGTAACTTTAATCATAAATCGAACTGTGATCTCTCACCTCAAATCTAACTCTTAACCTTAACACCTAAGACGAGTTACTCTGGACAAAGGTTTCACTGCAGGCCTAAGCAAGAACAAGAAAAATCAGAACTAACCCAGTGTTAATATATAGCCATGGTCTTTCTTGCCCTTTCCTTCTGCAATATGGACTGTTCAATTAATATCACAAGGTGGTGTTCACAGTCCTTTGAAACTCTCAGGAATATCCTATGACTCATAAGGAATGTCTCAGCAGGCCTGGACAATAGTGCAAGTTTTCTGGATTAATTCCCAACCGTGTTACCTAGGAATACTTACATCATTAGGGTAGTTTCAAAGTCTGAAGGGAAAGGTACCTTGTAGCCTCATGAATAGAGGAGTTGGAGGTTTGGTGTAACCAGAAAGAGGATTCTTTTCTGGAGTAGTAATTGTTTATCCAGTTATGTTTTAGATGTGTTTGCAATTCACAAGTCACTAAACTGCAAGGATGGAAATATGGCCAGAAATTTACTTAACTTTCCTTCATTTGACTTAAAAGAAACATGGGCTTGAACATAGCCTCAGGCACATTTAAGTAAGGGAGACAAGGACTTCATTCTTGCAGGAAGGACAAGAAGCAGACACAGCTGTATGAATTTCTTACCTTGGCTTATTCAGTCATGCTTCTCCATTTAAGCAGTTTCTTGTATCTCTTCTGGACTCTCAACTTTTTCTCCCATTTCTATTATTGGACTACATATAGCTGTTTCCTTCTCTCCCAGTTGCCAAGCCCTTAATCCTTTCATGCTCATCCTTCTTCTATATCTACCTCTTCTTTCTTTCTCTTTGGTTAGTTTCCCAGTGTTCTCTAACCCTAATTTCTGTTCCCTATTTTTTTTTATTCATCTCAATTACAAAAAATACAAGTTTACTGTTTTCCCTAAGGACAGATTGTCTTGAGCCTCAGTGAAAAGAATATGGGAAGTACTGCAGCTCATCATTATCGAATTTCACACATACAGTCCCTAGGAATGCAATAGCCACTTTGATTTAAAGTAGTGAGGTTTTAGCCCTCCTGAAAGGCATAGTAGCTGAGAGCTACCTTGAATTAGCATAAAACTAACATTTTTATAACCAATATTTGTGGACTTTTGCCATATCCCATGTCACAAAAGCAATGATACAAAAATAATATGTTCTTTTAAATTGGTCCCTATCTGCATGGTCACTCTGCTTGAAATGTGGACATAGCTTATATTTTACTACTATGTAAAAATGTGCATGGATCAGAGAAGTCCGCAACACAATAAACATAACAGTGTATGCCCCCAAATAAAACAACCTTCCTTGTAGTTACACTGCAACTTTATCTGGGCACCTCTGCATTGGCTAAATACACTACTGAACAAAAGAACATAAAATATGTCTTCATCATATACTCCCTTTCTATCACACACACAAAAGAAATGGCTGAGAAATTCAGGTAAGCTTATCTTAACTGTCTTTAGTTGTTATGCAAGGCAAATGCAAATAGTAAGTCATCATTGCATGTTACTCACAAAAAAGAACAGGGAGGTGAATCTGAATATGAATTCTGACCTGCTTTTTGTGTCTCTGAACATCGAGAGAAATTTAATCACCACCAACCCAAACCTTTAGACCTATATGGTGGAGAGAGTAGACAAAAATGCAGCTCAGTTCACAATCTTTAATTCTGTTGCCTATAAAGCTGAAGTATTTGAATTGCTGCTATTTGGAATGCCAGTAATGTTAAAAATGTAATATTAGACTTAGATAGTATTTCAAAAAGAAATACATTTTAATGAAAACATGCATAGATGATGACAAACAGAAGCATAGAAAATATTCAAATTTGGGCTATAAAAGCAATTCTGCAAAATTTTAGTGTTCTATGCACATTAACACTTAGTAACAATGGGGATGTCTGGTGCCTTTCCTTGAGCCACTAGTGAAAATACTGAAGGATATTGATGCCTGTATGACAACAGATCTAAGTAGCAATAGTACTTAAAGATTTCACAAAGCTTAATTCATTGTTTTGAATTTTTTCTTTTTTTTAACCACAAAATCTGAATAGTTAACGCTATTAAACACATTCCATAGGATTAAATCAGAACTAAAATTGTTAAGCAAGTGCAAGAAGGGAGCATCAGCCATGCCTATTTCTGAAACAAAAGCATATACAAACACATAACCATTCCAAAATGTTGATTCCGCATTTTGTTAAGAATTACTATATATGAATCAGAAAGCTCTGTTTGCTGTGATTTGAGAGATTCACATTAAAATGATATATTAAAAAATATTTAGGACATGAAAAATTTACCTCATACATCCTTCCTCTTTGAGTTAAAAATCCAGAGATTCCTAAAGACTACCACTGATAGAAATGCTACAGTTTCTCTAGGAAATCTCTTCTTGTGTTTCTTTATCTACAGTGATAAAAAAAGGCTGAAGTAATTCAGAAAATATTTCTGGGAACCCACAAACAACATGAAATACTCTTAATGCAAGAAGGACTTTATATGGAAATATACACTAATAAATGTAAATGTTTCAAGTTTCTAGCTTTCTTCAGAATGAAATGCAGCCTTTCAAGAACTCTTTGCCATAGGAATTAATTAGCACTCTGAAATCTGAAATGCTTAAATGCATGATTATTTGTATTATTCACATTTTTGCTCCTCCAGTAGTAATCATGAAAGAAATTTTACTGTCATCACCAGCTGCCATGAAATAGGATTTACTGACATGTTTCTGAGTTCATGGACCTAATTAATGTAAAATAAACCATATTATTTGACATAAATGGTATTCATTATTTAAATATCATTAGACTGTATGAGAAAGAGGAAATAATTTCAAGGCATAATTTAGATAGCTTGTTAGAGTTATGAAGTGCTTTTGATGAGTGATTTTCTCCCTATTTTACTCAAGTAAAATACCATTTTACATTCGAGTAACTGAATAAAACTGAGAGTCCTGATGGTTTGGTGGCCGAAGTCCCCTTTTTTGGCCTCTCTGAGTGGTGGAGGTCAGAATCAGTCAGACTGCTGAGCAGAGAGAAAAGTGCTCGTGTGGTGTGAGGACTAGTTCATAAGAAGGAGCAGGGGAGCTGGGTTTTAACCCCCAGGGAGGAAGAAGTGCAGCAGAAGGTGGGGAAAGAGAAGGTGAAGGCACACTGCTCTCTGACTGAGCACATGGACTGGCAGAGGGCTACTGGAGTTGATAGTGTACTCTGCCAGTGACAGCTCTGGGTGGAACCCACTAAAACCACCTCTGAAGATGAGTTAATGTGGGGTCCTCTGTATACATTTTCAACACCTATTGCTGCTGAGTCCATCTAACTACAAAAATAATCTAATATACAGAAATTATGTCTCACATAAAGAAAGAGTATTGCATATATTCAACCACTGATGGAATCCTAACTGTTGAGCTGAATGTGATACACTTTTACAATCATATCAAATAGGGTTTTGCATCGAATCCATTGTTTTTCTAGAAAAGAATGTATGACAGAAATTATAGCGTATTATAATTTGTATTTCACCCTCACAGATGGAATGGGTTTTTCTCTTGCTGCTGATGCCTTTTAGAGGTCACTTTCTGACACTAGGTTATCAGAGGCATAGCAGAGATCACAGAAAGTGCAGCTTGATCTGGTTTGTGAGGAAGGAAATTGCAGTTTCCATTTCATTACACTGAAGCCGAATTAAACCTTTCCTATTACACAAAACTGATTTTCAGAACATAACTATTATCAGCCTTGACACTCTCAACAAGTTCTCTAACTTTTCTTCACTTCTAATGCTTGTGAGAGAGTACTCCCTTGGGGTGGAAAACCCCGTACTTATCAATAAATACGCTTGCCTCCTTTGAAATGTCTGTTACTGAAGAGTTCTGGAGACAAGATATCAGACCAAACAGACCCAGGTAAGGTTCTGTCATCCCATGAACTCCCACTCTTAAGCTAAGAAAGGGAAGTCACACTAGATTTGTCACAAAGCCTTCCTGGATCCCCGTGGGAGAAGAGTGATGTTGATCTTGCCTTCTCCACAAATGCAAACTTAAGAGCTGTGGCCAGCTCCCTGTCATGCAGATTAAGCACAGTCCCAGGCAGCCCAGTCACCCTGAACAGGGCGAAACAATACCAAGAAAAGCGGATATAGCTAATAATTTCTGTGTTTCGCGTTTCACTATGTATTTTAAAGTGGTTTGTTGTTCTTTTGGGGTTTTTTTTGTTTTATTTCGTTTCGTTTCGTAGTTCAAAGAAACCTTCCCAGCAGAAGCTGGGAAGGGAACGGACACGCTGAGACCGTGTGGGCGACACAGGACGCGGGGGAGCAGGAGACATGGGCGGCGGATTTGGCTCTGGGACTGTCGGTGGCTGCATGTGCGGGGACCACACCGCTCCCTTCCCACATCTCCTGCCGGGGCCGGGGAAGCTGCCGAGGTGCTCCAACACCAGGAAAAACCTCCGGCGCCCATCGCGCGGGAAAAGAAGGGGGGAAAACGCAGCTAAAACCCAATAAACCCCTCTTGAAATAAAGCGCGCCCCTTTCCGCCGGCACCCTCGCTGTAACTTTCCGACGTCCAAACCGGGGCAGGACCGCGGCGTGCCAAGGGCGGAACGCCCTCCTCCCCCAAACACAGCGAGAACGGGGAGCACCCCATACAGCCGTGCCTCTCCGGACGCCGCCTGCATCTCGCCGGCAGCGGTACCCGAGAGGCCGCCCCCATCTGGCGCGCATTGGCCACGCTCCGCCCGTGCCCGCCCCGTCGGGGGCGGCTCCGAGACCAGCGGGGCTGGAGCCAGAGCGGGAGGCGGAGGGGAGCAGTTCTTTGCTCATGGGCTCGGCTGGCGAGCAGCAGACGGAGCGACAGCAGCACAAGAAGCAGTGGCCGGATTCATCCCCCGGCTAAAGGCGTGCTGAGCCACCCCCTGCAATCCCGGCTGCTGCGCAGGGCAGGGCAGGGAGAAGGAGAGGAAAAACTGAACGCCAAACAACCCCCCTCCAGCCTCTGCGCTCGCCTGGTTTTATTTTTTTTAAAATTTTGTTCTCCACTGTAATAATTTCGGGGGAGGGGAAAAAGGAAAAAACACACCCAGACAAAGCATCGCCGTGTTTTTGGCAATTCGTGCCGCGTGTGGAGTTATTTCCTGCCCACCCCTGACAAACAAAGGAAAAGGGGGAGGGGGCCCGCCTTTCGCAGAAGACATGCGTTCCGTCAGGAAGAGATGGACTGTGTGCACCATAAGTCTCCTCCTCATCTTCTATAAGACGAAGGAAATTGCACGCACCGAGGAGCGCCAGGAGGAACCTCTCGCCGGGTAATCGCGGGGCGCGGCGCCGCGGGGGGCTCCCCTTGGGGGACACAGCCGTGTCGCCGCGCCGGGGTGTCTCCCGCGTCCCCACCTGGGCCGGCAGGTGTCCCGGGCGGAGGGGCCGTGCGGGACGGGGAGAGGGCGAGCCCAGCTGGCGGGGCTCGGGGGCCGCGGCGTGCGAGTGAGGAGACAGGGGAAGGGAGGCCGGGAGGGGCTACCCTGGTGCTGGGGTTCCGGCCGTCGCCGCATCTCCTGGCCGCGGGGGAGTTCACCTGTGCGCGGCTGTTCCCGGGGCCGGGGCGGCCGGAGGGGATGGGGGCAGCCACTGGCGCGTCGGTTCCTGCCTTGGGAAGCTGTCAGCGGTGACCCTTGCCTCCCTACTTGAAGTTTGCCTGGGAGCTCTGAATAACTTTCAAGTGTCCCTAGGGATGCTCGCGCTGGGAGAGTGCGGGTCATCCCGCTGAGGTGCGGAGGTTCCCGCACTGAAAACTCTGGTACCTCGCTAAGACCCTCTTACATACTTTACCTCTCTTGCGTGTCTTCGACTGAAAACAAAAGGTGAAGAGTCCCTTGCCATTTTCTCTGTTTGCGCCTTAGCTTTCTCTTTGTCGGTCGTTGTGTTTGTGCGTTGTGAATGCTCGTATTTCTCATTTCCCCCAAAAAACGTGCAGCTGTCCTATGGAGGCGTTGGGTTTTCAGCCAAGCTGGTTTCTCCTTGAAAGGGTGTAAGATTTTGTTTTCACTGGAGGAATGCATAAATGTCTTGGTCGCTTAATGAATTAAGCAAAAGCTGAGTAGGGGCTTACACTTTCCGTTTGCCCGTGCAAATCGTCTGGGTGGAGAATGCCATTCACAGCAGATTTTCGTCCTCTCGCGTAAGCCCTTGCCTTAATTTGAGGAGGAGGCATAAGAGGGTTGTAAATACCCGTACAGGCCTAGAGGAAGCTGAAACAATTAGAGTCTACTTAGTCCCTCCTTGGCCCCCGAGTTAGACAGAAAGTGCATCCCTCCTCCCTGGCCCTTGCCCAGTCAGCCGGTTGCTGGAGCGGGGCACAGGCAGATGGGCACAGACAGCTGGGCACAGCTGGGCAGCAGTTGCCCCCGCACTGTGTATGCAGTGTTTGCTTCCCTTATTATTCAAGATTTTCACAACTTGCTGGTGTCTTTCCCGCTTGTTCCGCTGGGTGTATCCCCAGTTTCTGGCACAAAGCTATCGGTAGACTTTGGAAATGTACAGAAGTTTAAAATTTTGGGGCTATAGGTGTGTGAAAACACACGTGAAAATGAAGGTGTGAGACAGAATTGTCATTTAAGACACTCATGTTTCGCAGTATGTACTCCTTCCTGTCAGACTAAAGGTAGCTGCTAAACTTATTCCGAAATTATCAGACACAGTTTACAAAGCCTCATCCAGTTTACTACATGTCGTTTGGAACACTTTAAAAGGAACTAAAGTGAACTGATATTTTAATATTAAGTGAAAGAAAATCAGTGTATTTAGTCATAAGTATGCATGTTCTTAACAAACACTTTAAAATATGGTTGTAATGTACTTCTGCCAGGTCGCTCAGTGATATCTCTATTTCTTTAATATCAGCAAGACTTCTTGTACAGCATGATGCTACTCACTTTCGCTGCTGAAATATTGTTTCTCTTCACAGCCTATCATCCTGTTCGTTACTGTATGAAGCAGAAAAAAAACCCCTAAGTACCTGCTGCCACTGTTGATGGTACACTTGCCTTTCTCTTGAACTAGGGGTTCATGACATTTGGTTATTTCTGACTGGTCATGTGGGCGACCAAAGTCAGTTTTCCGTCGGATATTTTACTTTCAGGAGCACCAGTAATGCAGAACTATGAATGTGTGAGGTGGCCCATTTTATGGTTACGAGTGAGTCTGCAGGTAAATCCCAGAAGTTCCAAAATGGACTGTATGCAATTCCAAATTATATGATAGTCCTTGAACCATCTGTGTGCTTTCATAGCAAAGTTTGCTAGGACAACAATTGTGAAGCACACCCTGATTCAAATAGACAGTAATGTCCCTTTAAGGGTTAAGCAAATAATGCTGCATGTATGTTGTGTGCAATGCAGTGTTTCTTAAAAACTGCCATCTTCTACTGATGTGGAATACATTTGAAGGAAGTTATTTTATTTAATGAACTATCTTCAGGAGAAGAGATTGTCTTACTATATTGGTCTGATTGGTCACCTGGGTTAGGTGATTCAGAGTGGAGGCTGACCCTGTCAGCCCTAAGTTGCTGTCACACTATGGCAGCTGTTTCAGTTACATCAGAGAGAATTTGCAGTGATCCTGGAAGATACAAAGTAACCCAAATTTATTTCAGTTATTTACACAATGAAGAGTTATCTGGAGAAAATATTTTTCTGTTTATGTATTGTTTTATTTAATTTTTGTTTAAAGCAATATTTAATAAATTAATGCCAATAAAAGGGAGAGAAGGATGTAAGTGAGCACACTGGTGTTCATCGTAGCACTTCAACACAAAGTGCCTGGGACCTTCTTTTAGCTCATAAGAACATAATTTAACACTGTTTTAATATACAGTCTATGTAGCCCACTGCAGATGTAAGTTGTGAATATGGAAGAAAGCCACATTTCAAATGCTATCGTGCTTTAACTGTTGGCACTGTGCTTTGTTGCTAAGTTTTGTCAGCTGTCTCACCATTCAAATGTTTGCTAAATAATATTTAACCCAGAGTAAAACTAGAATCATCTCTGAAGTAACTTCAGACTGAGAACTTTACATGAATGTATTTTGGTAATTTTCCTTTAGATGCATACACTCAATGTATCTAAAATATATATACAGGAATATATATGTAATATTACAAATCATTATGGAAAAAAATTAGAGAATAAAAATATTTTAATATAGCAAAAAGTATCAGTCACATTCTGGTTATTGAATTTAGGGACTTCTGCAGCATCCTCCCGTGCTCTCAAGTTAGCGGGATTTGGATAATTTGCGTGCAGGTCTTGTAAAAAAGTTGTAGGTTTTCGATAGGTGGCAGCCTTACCTCTGCATTGGTGCGATGTCAGGGCTGCGGGTGTCGGCGAAGGGGCCAATGAGAGAGAAAGAGCTGCGAGTAGCCAGGGCTGGGTTTGGTGAAGTGTTTAATACCGGTCTGTTAGTTCCAGGGTCTTTTGCAATGGCAGAGCTTTTAAGAAATTACTGCATGCTACCAGTTTTCCTAATTTAGCTTAATTAATATCCCATTGCAGGTTAGCTTGAGTTTAGCCTACTAGATAGTTTACCAAATATTACTGCTTTATATATACAGCAGTAATGTTGCATTAGTTCTTACTAAGGGCCAGTGTCCAATTATTTTAAGAACTTACAACCACAGGAAAACAAGAGTCAACAATTTCCTGGAAAGCTTACAGTCTCACATCTTTTCCGTTTTGCTGGTTGAAGGGCTGTGGTCAGAAGTTCTATTTGCAAGTTAAGTTATTGTTATTGTCAGTATTTCAGAGCATGCTTATTTAACAGATAAAAAGATTTTTGTATGTTACTGTTACATATACTCCTGAGTTACAAGACATTCTCCATGGTAGATATTATATTCAACAACTTTGGTATATTTATGGTTAACAACTGTGTTTGAACTCAGCTGAATGTTGCTCTGGCACCTAAAAATATGGAAGATAGGGAAGATAAAGGAAATATATGGAGATAAAAATGGATTTTACTCCTAACGCCTTAAGTTGTACTTGCAGTGCTGTAGATTCTCTGTCCCAGTTGTGTGACCCTACTGACTAACAGAATTGCAACGGGTAATGTTATGATAGCTCGTCAGGTGTTCAGTGGTCATCACTCACAGCTTATTGTATTTTTTTTTTATTTTTTAATGTTACCTTCAAAAAGTTATAGTACAGGACAGATGGAGAGGATAAGATAATTAAGTGGTTTGGATGTGTGCATACAAAAGTTCCAAAAGTGCTGAAGAAATTTTGTGGGTTTTATGCCATTAAGTTCGAGAATTCCATGCATAAGAGTTTTTAAGCATCAACAGGATGCAAAAGCAATTTATTAGGCCAGTATTGCAGCTTATAAGCAATTGTTGGGCAAAGGCTTGAAAGTTAGTTTAGTACTAGAAATTTGAAACATCAAAGTGCAGAATCTGCCTCACAAACCTAATGAAGTTTCATCCAAGTTCACAATTTGGAGTTTATTTTAGTTCTTGTGACATCTATGTCATTGCCAGTATAACCATATTGAAGCTCTTAATTTGCATATTCAACTATTACATATAACTGTCCTATAGATTTTTTTTTCACAGTTACAGATAATTGCTTATTTTTCTTGTGAATAAAAGGATATATTGCCGATGCTTGGATTACTTAAAACTGGAGTTAGCTTTGGTGTAACTGTGTCTTTTCTATATTGCATTGCAGAGATGGTGAACTGAGTTTGAGTAGATCAATGATCAATAGCTCTGATAAGATAATTCGCAAGGGAGGCTCCTCAATCTTCCAGCACGCTGTAGAAGGTTGGAAAATCAATTCTTCTTTGGTAATGGAAATCAGGTGAGTGTCTTAAATAAAATGCAGTTCATTTCATATTGCCTATAATTCTTTTCATTCATGTTGGTTGTATCTCCTCTGGTCTTGAAAACAGCAATTTTATTTACAGTTGCAAGTGGATGTTTTATAACTGTACATATTTAGGTTTCAGCATTAAATGCAACTGCATTACACTAGACTTCAAAGTTGAGTCATTCTCTAAGAGTTAATAAAATGTTTTCATCTGTCTGTGTCAGTCAGTATCTACATTATGCATGGCCACATTTAAGCTGGTTGTCTAGAACTCTTCCACAGTCAGTGGTGAGAAACTGGCACTTTCAGGACATGATTTCCTCTCATCCTAAAGGCTTGAAATAGAACAGCCGAAAGTACCCTATACATTCCAGTTTTTCTCCCTTTACTCCAGAGGTTGCTTAGGCAGACAGCTTAGATATCGGAGTCAAGAGCCAGGGCATCAAGTGCTGTGAGTCTAGCCCTGGCCATGGCTGGTCCACATCACAAAGTCAGATACTGACAATATCCATGTTCTACACAGTTTCTTTCTTGAAGTCTGAAAGGCCAAAAATAGCTTTGGGCTCCCTCTGAGAGGGCAACTCAGCAGCAGAGTTGGAGTGAGTGATAGTTCTGATGTGTGTTAGTATTCACAGTGGGTCTGTGCACCCTGGGACCTGAGAGGAGAGCAAGCAGATGCCTCTTATTGTGTTGTGTCATAGCTTCCCCATCTTCATCAGGAAGGTGGCCAGTGAAAGAAGCAAGTGGAGCATGGCTTGGCAGTATGGAGGACCAGGAGTGTCACATTCTGTGAAAAATGAGAGACAATAACTATTTTTAGCAACAATCATGTAGCAGACCAGACTTGATCTTCTGAATATTAAGATTTTGAATAGAAATTTGATCGAGTTAAAATGTGGTTTCTATGTGATTTCCCTTTCTACTTTTTTTTTAATATAATTTTTGATTGGGTTTTTTTGCGTATTAGAGGACTATTTACAAACTCCTTAAACAGGCATTATTTCCATGTACAAAAGCATGGCTTCTCTGAATGAGGAACTTTGCCATTTTTTAATGACTAAGATTTTATGTCCCTAACTCTAACACATGAAGAAGATAAAGGTAGCTCAGAAATGTATGGAACTGTGGTAAAGGATTGATGTTCTGTAAGCCTTGTGCTATGATGGGCTTAGTGCAGTCCCTCTGCAAAAGCTGAGGAGCAGCATAAAGGCTGGAAAGCGTAGCAGTATTTGGGTAGGCAGCAAATTAGTACTCTGGAGGATGTATCTGTGTCTCAGCTGCCTGGCAAGTGGTCTGTGAAGCTCTGTGGAGTCTCCAGTCCATGACTGCCTAGGCTAAGGGACCTCAGCCCCCTGGGACCTGGGTTTCTTACCGACGAAGACCATGTGGTCATCCTAAAGTGCAGCTGAGGTGCAGTTCAGGAATGGAGTTTGTTCCAGTACCGTCTTTCAGCCTGTTTGACCAGCGTATGGTTGTTCCATAAAGGGTAATTTCTACTTCAGGACAGTCTAGGAAAGATAAGCAGAGTATCAGTATCAGCAGCAGTATTTAAAATTTGTGTACATATAACTTGACAATTTAAGTTGGAGAAATACTGAGTGATTTCAGAAGAACATTGTTGAAACTGTGTGTCATAGGTTATGGGTCTGACAGTTGGAAGAAAACAGGTTTTTTGCTTGTGAAGTAAACTGATTTGGAAGTCACTGAGTGACTACAAGTAGAGACAGATAACTATTCTCAGTCATTTCATTGAAAAATTGAGTATCATATTTCAGAACCATGTAAACCCAATATATCTTACTACTCAAGCCAAACAATAAACAAGTTAAAATGTTAAAGTAAGTTTTTAATTAAAATTAGGAGTGAAAATGAACTTTGGGTTCTGCTAATTTTACACCTGTTTCAAATGCAAAATATATCACTCGGACAAAGAGGTAAAACAGGAGAGAATGCTTTAGGGTTTTTTTCAACCTGTTCGTACTTGTGTATCATCTCAATCTACTAAAATCACAGGTTTCAAAACAATTTTTCTTTACTGTTGGCTGCAGCAGGAACATTCTCTCAATAAATTAATATTGTGCACTTAAGAAGAGTGATATGGTAATGTATTGGGCTTTTTTTTTTTAAATTGTGCAGGGAAGAATTTAATTCTTTTTTTGTCTCACTAGGACAGTGAAGAAAAAAGTGACTCAAGCAGTAGAGGTTCCACTGTATCATACGATTTTCTGTACAGTAGAGAGCATAAAGCTGGGGTTATTTAGATATCCATACTGATAGTCTTGTTTTGAGATGAAATAGCTACCAGCATGAAAACTGGGACAGACAGCAGGTGTTTTCACTGAACCAGTAAAAGATTTTAGATTAATCTGATGTAGGGCCAAAAGTTGACATGAACTGTATGAAAAGAATCATTCCTACCAGCCAATCATAGTCTTTCCAGAAATCCTCTTTGCTAGCGTGGCATAGCATTTTCAGTTATGGTACTCCGCAGTGAGGGAGGGGCATTTGGCAAGCTTTTCACTGAGCAAGCGTCATGCAGCGCTTTCTGATATGTATTTCAATCTGATGCTGACTAAATGATGTTCATTCTCTCACTTTTACAGGTGGTTTTGCTATACACCTTTCTTCCCTGTTACAGCAGTAAGAAGCATTTTAGCTGTATTTTTACACTTACACACCTTCCAGAACTAACTCACTCCAAATGTGTCTAGCAAAGTCCTAGAGTGTTCTTGTGGTTTAACTAACTGTTCAGCCCTCCAAAGTACATTACGTGCACTGTGTAGACCATGAAGATGATTCATGCTCTATTATTGCAACTGTTAATGTGAACAGAGGTTGGTGGTCTTGTGGTGTAAGGTTGACCGTAGGAAGTAATGGTAAGAGAGAAACAGAAAAAAAGCTAGTGCCTGCTGAATCATATATAAAAATGTATAACTTCCTAGCTGTGGAGAAATAATTTGTAAAACCATTAGTGTACAACATAAAGATATTTCGTAAAACTTAAAATCACCCATAAACGACAGCTACTTTGGTGTTGTACATCAGCTTGACACCCGTATTAGCAATTTTAAAACTAAGAAAGTGTTTGATAGTGAATTTTGCTTTGTGCGTGGACTGCTGGTCAGTAGTATGTCGAATCTGGCATCTAGAATATTATACTTTGCTACTTCCTTTGTTGACTGTGGACATCATCTCTGGCCTTCTTATTTTTGCTCAGGTTAGTGACTAGCCTTTCAACCTCAAAGGTCTTATGAATTCTTGGTGAGGCCAGGCTCAGATGGGAATCAATGAACAAAAAAGGTCCTTTATCAGGACACCACATGGGAGGATGGAAAGCATTCACTGAACTTCTGGTGCTCTGTGAATTTGCAGCCAGAAAAGGCAGACTGTGGAGTGTAGCAGCTTTCTTGGGAAGGCAGCAGTCCTTTGGGGGTGTTAAGCAGGCATAAGAAGAAAGTGCTAGATTTTCTGTGATCAAGGAGGAGATTATGGGTGTTATTAATTACTTGAGACTGTGCCTTGCCAATCATGATTGGTCTGGTGAGAAAGTGATTTTTTTCCAACTGATGTTACCTTCTGATTGCTGATAGCTTCTTTGAGGAATAATTGATAATTCCTGTGCCTAAGGGAAGAAGACTGCTTTCTTGGTTCTCTTGTCATCTGAATAATTTCAGTCATGAAGAAGAGAATCCATCATCTGCTAATATTTTATGTCTTAAGTCCTTTCTAGTCTCTGTAGCAATATAAAGGTTTTCCTTATGGTTATGGAAATAAGGAAACTTAATTGTACTGGATGCCATAGTTTCCGAAAGGAGGTATTTGTCTGAGATGACAGAAACCTGTCTTGGGAAGAATTCCACACAGGGCTGATGCCAGCACATCTGTGACCTGTGTAAAATGAACTACAGTCTAATGTCTCAGTGTGTGATTTTTTTCCCACTTACTTTTGATTAAATATGGGCACTTCAGTTGGAAAGAGTAGAAGCTTTTGAATTGCAGGAAGGCAAAATCATAAAAAAGTGCATTGAGGATGTATTTATCTCTGTGATGGAACAGAAAATTTCCTGTCAGAGAAGTGTGAAAGCTTGTTAGATCTTACATCTAAAGAAAAAAGGGCAGCTTCCTCCTTAGAAAGGTTCAAATTATTATCATTGTTTGACTTTCAAGTTGACATGAAACAGCTAGGGTAAGTCTCTGAAGTGCAAGCAGTAAGTATTGAACTGGCAATGGAGCAGTACAAATGGTCCGAAGCTTTTGGAGCAACATTTTGGGGCCATTTGCACTGTTTCCTTCAGATCTTTCTGTGTTAGAGTCACGCAAACTGGGACTCTCTGGTCTGGTTTAGTCATAATAAACCTCAGGGGATTTTTGCTTGCCTATCTTAGTCTCCCTTGCTTATCTTTATGAAAAACTGGCATGTGGCCAGCCTTCTATGGTAAGCCTAAGTGGAGTCACGCTCTGTTCAAAAGCCTTCTTTTCCTTTTGCATGCCATCTCGCCCTATTGCAGCATTCCTGTTAGTGTGGCCTCCACAGTCTGGGGCTGCCAGAACCCATCCCAAGGCATATTTATAACAAATCCAGATTGGTAGTTGGACTGGATGACCTTTCAAGGCCCCTTCCAACCTTGACTATTCTATGATTCTAAATGCTGCTTTCCTTGAGATTTTCTTTAAACTTCATTTCAATCAGACTAAAGCAAAACCCAATACAGGTGCAAACACCTGCGGTCCCCACAGCCTCCCCAGGAAGCCAACAGGAGCTGGAACTCTACTCATCTGAAAGGGCAAGCTGTGACCTTTTGCAACCACAGAGTTTGTTCTTCTGTGATGGTTTTATATTTTTTTTAATTAATTTTGTTGACAAAAATTATGCTTTATCTGGGCTGTAGTCCTTGGTGAACTCAAAAGCTGAGATCTACCTCCTGCCTTCTAGCTGGGGAGTGCAAAGCAGTGGTAGAACTTGATAGGGTTAGAAAATCAAGTTGTTTATTAGAGCTGTGTGAATTAATGAGAGAGTCTGCAGGAGTGCAAGAAGAGGGATCAGCAATCTACATGACCTGCCCAATTGAAAAAAAAAGTTTAAATAATACTGTTGAGTGACTTCTTGTCCTCAGGTAAATGAAGGATATTTCCAAGAGTGTTAGTTTGTCATCTACAGGCAAGGCCTAAGGGACAAGAGCAGTTGCTGTGGGAAATGGCGTGTGGGAAAAAGCATGAGGAATATTGTGCCTCCTGTAAGGGTAGGGAAGTGGGGAGTTTGCTGCATCCCCACCACAAGAGGTTATTTCGAACATATTAGATAAACATGGGCTGGCGGCCACCTTCAGTGGGCACAGAGAGGGTTAGGTAAAGTTAGTCCATGTCTGTGCTATAATGTGTTGCTGGTGATCTAGCCCAGCTTCCTGGGCACTGAGGATGCCCTTCAGGGGCTTCCTGTCAGGGTTACCATCCAGATGAGCCCAGGTGCCCCAGCAGCAAGGATTTCTGGCACTGCCTTCCTCTAAAGAAATCATTTTCTCAGGAAAAGCATTGGAAGTCATATTTCAGTTTTCTTGAGAATGTCTAAAGATATAAAATTATTTGTAATCTTAAAAGTCAAATGTTTGAGTGATTTGTTTCTTTCCCTTCATCCACGCAATTCTGCAACAGATGAAGAATAGTTTGACATTACAATATTTTTTTAGTACAAAGGCTACAGAACAAAATAAAACAAAAAAAAAGTAACAAAAGTAGAAAATATCACCATGTTGCCTCAGAGCAATACATAGTTAAAATATTTGGGAAGCTGTTCAGAGACATTACTGTCTGTTGCATGAACTTTATCAGATAACTGGGAGTTTTAGTTGGTACTTAAATATTGTGAAAATCTGTTTCTGGTTATCAAAATAAAACCACAGATTGTGACACCGTGTTTTTGTGAGTCCAGTAAATGTGTTGCAAAAAGTTATTTGGCTTCAAATAAGGGCGAGCCATATCTGTCTCACCTGCCCACAAAAGGGCTCAGGCCTCACCCACGATACAGTTTTCTTTGTCATAACAAAACTAGAAGACCTCAAATAGAACTGTTTGTTTACTCACTCATTTTATCTTAAGATTGCAGAACACCTTTGCTTCAGGGTTTGCTGACAGTCGTGCTGTTCTTTTCCTTGATGGAACTGAGCTTACTTTGAATTTTCTATGGAGCTTAAAGTGGATTAGCACTTACTTGACATAATTTTGTCATGTCTGTTTAATCAGAATAACCTTATTGTGCTATTTTTAGTACTCTGTGGGACAGAACAGAGGTTTAAACAAGTTCCTATTATTAATCAGCATCAAGACTGACTGATACACTCCTGTATGTAAGTTCAGGTTTTGTCACATCCCTTAGTAAGTTTTTGTTTCTTTAGCACTTAAGTGAAAATGGGAAGTACTGCTATCGCCATGGTACAGATGAGTCAGTAGCACAGAGGAACTTAATAGCATGAACTCTGTATGCTTTATCATATTTCTTTCAATCTTAAAAGACGCCTAGATAGTCAGATGATTTAATAAAAATATTTTAATGTTACAATTATTGCAAGTCTCTTCTACAAGGGTTCTATTGTGTACTGTTATGCCTGTGTGTACATTTAATTGAATATGCTAATTACAAGAATTCAAATGCATGAGAATAAGATGTTTCAGATAAAAAAAGCATTTTTAAATAGGTAAGAACATACTAAGATTCAGGGTAAAATAAACGCCTTAGACATTTTGGAAATTTTAGCTGCGTTAAATAAGTGATCATCTGATTTTAATTCAGATCCATGTGAAACTCTTTGGAGGTCTTCTATGAGTGTGTAGATAAGTAAGTTTTGAATGTAAGTAACCAAATTAATAATGGAAATGGAAACTAAGGTACCGTTATTTTTTTGGCACTGTTTGCATATCTTCACTGCCTTCTTCTTTATTTTTTAAAATAATACATAAGACACTATATTCATGCACAAACATTTTTACTTGTTTGCTATCAGGAAATAGTTTTAGGCCCATTCATTCTAGGTATCATGGATGAGTGCTTTAAAGTCCTAAAATTAATCTTCTGGTGATCACATGACTTTTTATAGTCAGAACTCTAGGTTTCTTTGTTCTCTTTTGTTTTCTAGCAATTTGTGTATCTGTTGTGGAGTATCCACAAAGAAAGCGATCACACCCATGCAGATTTTAAGTCCATCCAACTGGAAGGCTGAAGTTCAGTCTTCAGCTTCCTTTTACAGAAGTATCTTGCCTGGCCTCACCAAAAGCTGCTCTCAGGATTTTAACATTGTCTGTCGTGCTCTGTAGTTCTGAGCCTCAGCACAAGCTGTCTTTGCTCTGATACTGCTTGATTCTTACATGATAGCTTTAACAGATAGCTCAAGACATTCCAGATAATCTCTTCCCCCTTTTTTTTTTTTTCCTGTCCTTGTTTAAGAAATGAGAGGAATTACTTGAAAAATATTTTTATCATGTTTCACTTCCCCTTGTGGCTTTTAAGATCAGTTCCACAGGTAGTATTTTGTGTCATTGCTTGCAAGATTCAGACATACTCTTCCTTCTCAAGGCAGTGACACAAGACCTGGCTCGTGACCATGGATGTTTCTATAGTTCATCCCTTTTAACTTTTGGGGTATTATTTCCCCTTTATGACTGTGACTGAGTGTTGTAACTGCTAGAGTGGCATCTGCAGTTATCTTTTCCTGTTTTGATGTTCTCTGAGGAAGTCCTGTTCTAAAAACTTAGTATGCAAAAATAACATTCTCTTACTCAACAAAATATCCACTCTGTTTGAAACTCCACTTTACTTACTGAAAACAGTGGAAAGTGCAAAGTTTTTGTTTTTCTTCTTGTTAGATTTGCAGAGGCAAAAGTTTTTGTAAGATTTACCACTTACGGAACATGCTGTCCCTGCTTAGCACTCCCAACCTGTTCCTTGAGAATATTGTGCTTGTGATCTTATGCCTCTTCACATCTTCACTTTTCACAGAGCAGGGGTGGACACAAGCTTGTAAGGCTTCACTTATTTACAATCCCGAGCTACCAGTGGCTCCTGCAGCTCTGGCCCAGAGTCCTTCCCAGCTTTTTATGTTGAGTGTGTATTGAAAACTGCTCAATGCTGCCAGTGCAGGTATTAGTCAGCACGTACAGTAACCATTACATTGCAGTCATTGTCTCGTTTAAACTTAGGTATTGAAGGTGTGCCAGTTTTTGGGCCCCAGTCCCCACCTGTCATGGGCAGGAGGGGAAAAGCTTTGGCAAACTTTATTATATTTATATTTGTTGCTAGCAAAATAAAGCTTTGGCAAACTTTATTACAGAAGCACTCCCACTGAGTCTTGAGATACAGAAAGGACCGCCCTGCTTTCTAAACTGCCTCTCAGAGAGGAGTCAAAGTGTGGCTGGATCCAGTCTTAGCCCCAGGCTTGGTCAACAGTTTATGGTTAAAGGATTGTATAGGTGTAATGGAACCTTTAAGCAGCTTTGTCCTGCAAGATTAAGGATGGGAAATGAAATATACTTTAATAAAATAAATGATTTATTAAAGATTGTAATGATAATGTTTAGTCTAAAAGATCTTGATCTGAGTTATTTACTACACAGTATAGATAGTTATACCTACTAGTATAGAGTACTATTTATTGAAGCTATATTGATACTAATAAAATAATTGAGTAGAAATTTATGGTATTCACCCATACCAGTGACTGTGGGCAAGTCTCTTTTGCTCAGCCTCAAGGAGTAACCTTGACAGGGTCCCCACTCAAGGGAGGAATCTCTGCACACACTCCAAGAAGGGCTGTGTTAGAATTTTCTACCATTAAAAAGAGGTGCTGGGCTTTTGTATATAAAGTGATCGACTGTCAGTCATACATCTCCAGACCAGCTGTGTCAGCTCAGCAGTTTTAGATATATTATCAGCATTATCACTTGTTGGTTCCTTTATCAGGACTTTTGTCTGGTACATCCTCGCTGGTTCCAGTTTCAGTGAATAAAGATTGTTCTTCACTTGCCCAGAATGTTTAACTTGGGGATGGATAAGTCAGGCTGGTGTCAGTGTTCTTCAAAATCAAAAGCAGGGTCACTTACCCTTCTCCATCCACCACTGATAATTTTTGCAATTAGAGTCAAGTTCAAGCTGTTTTACCCCCACTTAGGCAGAGCATCCTGATGCACTAGACCCATAAGCAGGTATAGTTACCAGACTTGACTTCTTTGGCTGACATAGAAGCAACTGTTCTTCACCTGTTACTTACTGTGGGCTGGGAGTATGTAACTATTTAATTGCCATAGTTCACTTCATCCGTGGTAGCTTATTAAACCATCATATTTTGGCCATGTGTGTCTGAACCTGTCTCACAGTTTAAACAATTAATTACAGAGAAACAGGATAAATGATTCAAAGTGAAGAATTCGTAAGCGATTTTGATTTCAGCTAATGGCCTGAGTAGACCCTGAGCTGCAGTAGTTTAATTTTTAGTATCTTTTAAGCTGTTTTTGTTTAAATTGGCACAAAAGACTGTGGGTGTTCTCATTGTAAGGTAATTAGGATAACTTTGGCCCAACTTCAGTTCATTAGGAGGAGGTTTATGCTAAACTGAATATGTTACTCTTATGCTAAAATAAGAATCTATAATAAAACAAGGCCAGTCCTGAACCAAACTGAATTCTAAGAGATAGCATTTTCTAAATCGTGGGTACTTCATATATTCAGCTGTGTTTCTGCAAAAACAAACTGCCACAGTCCTTTTTAAAAATGTATTTATGCAAAAATTTTGTAAAGATGGTCAAAACCAACAGTTTGCCTTCTAATTTCCAAAGTTATCTTCCCTTGGTCTCTCAGTGCTTTTGTCTGTAGAAGTCATTAAGCTCTGTATCTGTAGTATTTATGTGTTAAATTGTAACCATGATCTGAACTTCCTCCTAACAGCTTTGCTCTAACTCCATCCTAGAGCATGGGAAATGACCTTAGAATGACTGACAGCGTCTACCCTCTGCTCTGTGTTGTATGCCTTGTACAGTCTGTTTTGCTGTTTAGATGAACTCTGTTTGAACAGGGAGTGTTGGGTTTTATCTGTGTGTTTTTCTGTCATCACAGAAAGAACATTCTTCAGTTCTTGGATGCTGAAAGGGATGTCTCAGTGGTCAAAAGCAGCTTCAAGCCAGGAGATGTAATTCATTATGTACTGGACAGACGTCGCACACTAAACATTTCTCAGGATTTGCACAGCCTTCTCCCTGAAGTATCCCCAATGAAGAATCGCCGATTTAAAACATGTGCAGTTGTTGGGAATTCTGGCATCCTTCTAAAGAGTGGTTGTGGAAAAGAGATTGATAGCCATGACTTTGTAATAAGGTACGTTTTCATCTGATGTTTAAAATTAAATGTTTCTTAGCTAATGTGTTTCTTGGCTAATATGTTTTCTTGGAGAAAAGCTGGGAGAAATGCTTTAATCAGAGATATATATTATAGGTGTTATCTGAAATTAATCTGAAACAGTATCCACCACCATGTGATTTCCCCAGGTTTAAATACATGCCCGTATTATTGAGAAGGTTATTTTTACAGTGAAAATTAAAAGAAGGGGCAGAGAAGAGAGGCTTGTGCTACTTATTTTTGCTTTTCACTGTTCTTAGTTCAGACAAAATAAATATTCTTTAGAGACCTTGGTAGAATAAATGCAAAATGTTTTTGTTTTCAAAAATACTCTTTCTTAGCTCTTGGTCAGTAGAGATGGCCTCTTTTAAATTGCTGCATTACTTATGTGCAGCATGGAGTAAAATTTCAATGTGATGTATTGATGCTGAACTTGGCTGCTATTAAGGTGGTTGGAAGCCACCTCTATATATTCCTCCATGTTCTTCTTACAATGTCTTTCTACAGTTTGGGCAAAAATGTTGATATGCTTCCCTTTTTATTCATACTTCAAACATGCACGGTGGAATACCTTTGTATTTCATGTATTGAAGGGGAATAGCTGACCTCATTTGGCAGCTTAGCATTACATCAAGAATGTTGAGCAGCAAAGAGGTCCTTTTGCTTTTGAAGCAGAAGTTTCAATTGGTTTGGTTTAAGAAGGGTGGAAGGGCAGAAAACAGGAGGATGGTAACAGAAAACTGTGTAGAAATAATACTCATTGCAAGTTACTGTTTTTTTCTTTTCTCACCTTAAACATGGTGGCAAAAAAAACATAAAAGGATATGGAAAAAGAAAAATTACAGGGGTTTAGCACATAAACCAAGCAAGGTATACTTAAGACTTGTATTTCATTTGAAAAGTGTATTAGCAAGTTGCAACTGAAGCAGTAATACACTATTTTCATTTTCTGTATTTGTTTTACTTGTACCACTAGATATACAAATTAGCATCCTTACTACAGAAGGAATCCAAAAATAATTACCAGATTTTTAAACCACATGTAGCCTGTGGCATACTTTTGTACCCTCTCTGAGGTTAAATATGTTTCATTTAACAGGACTACAGCAAAATTTAGATATTAGATTTTCTAGATAAAAATTTTCTTTCAGAAGGCGAGGTACATACCTTTATTTAAATCATGTGTTAAATTTCTTTGAAGTTTTCTCCATGATCTTCCACATGTTTTAACTATCTGTGAAACTAGTTGATGATGTCTCATAGGAGGCTTTTACTAATTGAAGCTACATAGAGGAAAGATAATATTCCTAAGGATTTGGTGAAGCTTAATAGGAACAGTAGGAAGATACTCTTGCTAATCAGTTATATAGGCTGGAAAAACATGTGGGTGTTCTCTGTGAGAATGATGAGAAACCAACACAGGCTGCCCAAAGAAATTGTGGATGCTGGAAATGTTAAAGACCAATTTGAATGGGGCTTTACGCAGCCTGGTCTAGTGAAATGTGTCCCTCCCTGTGGTGGGGCTTTTAGAACTAGATGATCCTTAAGGCCCTTTTCAACCCAAACCATTTTGTGACTCCATGGAACATCTCTCATATGGTATATGACTAGAAAAGTGATCAAATAACAATTAGTTAGTCTGACAATAATGTGGTTATTAATTCTAAGATTCTGGGAACAGCATACTTGGCCCTGCTGCCTATATATTTGGGATTTTTTGGTTTACAAATCAAAATGTTTCTGAAATTCATATCTCATAGTTAAATTATATGATATTTATTTATGTAAGTCTTAATGCACACATAGGTATATAACATCTCTTTAAAGTAAATATCAATGAATTTGATTTGTAGCTCATAGTTAAAGGAAAAAAGCAAAAGCATTCTTCAGAGATTGTTTCCTATATTCCTCATCTTCCATTTAGGAAAAAGTTATATGCAACATAATTATAACTCATGGTGTAATTACAAGGTTCTGGTGTACTTCATAAGCGCTCACCTCTATTACTGTTAGGATTCTGGTATTAAAATGTATCATGACACTGTTAATATTTTTGCTTTCAGCTAGTCTCTAGAATGAGATGCACTCATTCTCTTTGCCAGCTGATGGTGTTCTGAAAAGGAGTTAGTGTATGCATCCAGTTGTACAGTCTGGTGAACAGTGTTTTTGTAGGATCTTCTGATGCTGAGTGCATTATGCCTATGTGCTGTGACAA
Source organism: Campylorhamphus procurvoides (assembly GCA_013396655.1). Lineage (NCBI taxonomy): Eukaryota > Metazoa > Chordata > Aves > Passeriformes > Dendrocolaptidae > Campylorhamphus > Campylorhamphus procurvoides. The sequence goes on from WBMV01008684.1 coordinate 63,866, forward strand.
GTATGTCATACAATTTTGGTTAAATATCCAGGTTTTTTCATACTATTCTATGGGGTTTTTTTGAAATCTGAAGGACAATTGTGTCTTTGAGAGTTTAATGATAAAATTGATAGTGAAGTTCTGTGAAAGTGGAGAGGACGTAACAGACACTCAACATTATTTGCAGTACAATCAAGTCAATATCATACAAAGGTAGGATGAAAATGTTAATAATAACAGATAAATGCACAGAAGTTTCACAAGGTTAGTGAAGTCATCCCTGTTTTGACAGTGTAGTGGTTTTAGTTTACCTTCCTGGTAACTAAGGTCATAACTAAGGAAGTATTCCATCTCATTTCTTTACNCAGTAGAACACGCAGCCCATCTAATTAAAATGTAAAGCAAGGAAACTCTTTGCTATTAAAACCAAAAACAAACAAAAAACAAAACAAACAAAAATAAACCCACAAAAACAACAACATCAAATTGTGACAACTATTTCCCATTTCTCATATTCCTTTCTTTTTTGCCTCTCATGCCTTTATACACTGTGTTAAGTAACTATTGATCTATGCACTTCTCCTGCTCTTGCAGTGGTGAGCTTAAGCATGCTGCACTTTGATACTACAGCCAGAGAGGGTCTGAAGCATTCCAAAATCTCTGGTAAGATGTGTAAGAGCATCTTACTCCCCATTTATTTGCACTTTCTCATGCCAGAATTCTTGTACTAGGGCTGAATTAGCTGTTGCATCTTAAAGAGCAGATGAACTTGTTATAGTAAGTGTTATGTTATGAAATTCAGTAGTTACATAGGACTTCCTGAAAGATGCAACTGTATTCTGGGTAAGTGTAAAGTAACAATACTAAACATTGCCAAGTAATAACTTGGGATTACTTCTGGCATCCAGTAAGTACCAAAAAAGAATTTAGTTCAGCTGTGGGTTCAGAATTTGAACAATGTCAAAGATCAGAATAAATATTTTATTTTCTTTTTTAATGAATATCATTCAACAGTCACAATGAGAACTATTTAAAAGCAGAAGCCAACTTTTGTTTTGGAGTTATTTGGTTAAAACCAACCAACCAGCCAAAAGCAGACCTTGTAAATAGTATTGTGGGTTTTTTCCTGCGAAGACACCAAGTCTGGAAAAGTCCCTTTCATTTTAGCTGGACTATGTGAAGTGAAGGGCCTGATGAGTGAAACTGCTTGAACGGTTTAGGGCTGCTCTGACAAGGAACATCCATGAGAGGATATTAATTGCTTCCTTCTATGGATTGAAGTGCCTAGCTTATACGTTACAACTCTTCCCATTGGAGTTTTCTCCTGCTAACTCTGTCAGCATTTAGGAATCAAATGGAGTATTTTTGCCATCAGTGGTGATAAAATTTTTCTGGGCAAATACAGCTCTTTATTTTTCCATTTTACATGGGCTTTCATTTTTTAACTTGACGATTCTTGTGGTTAGTGAAGTGGATATGGAAAAAACTTGTAGTCCTTTTTTCTTCTTTTTCCTTTTAAAAGGGAAGAGTATACACTTTAATAAATGTCATGGTTTGTCCTATGCATAGAGTAGGATCATCTGATCATCTATTTTGACTCTCTCCCCAGTGTATTGATTTCAATGGGCAATTGTGATATGCAGAAGCAAGCATTATATGTGGTATGAGCAGAAGACAACATACATGCTCAGGAAAAAGGACAGACTAACCACACTATGGAGGTGTGGTTGCTTATTTCAGGCAGAGCAATTTAAACTAATGAGAAGAAATCAGTAGTCGCTTCTTTTATCTGTGTTGTTCCTTCAGCTGATAGGAGAAAAAATAAGCGTGAATTTGTCAGAATAAAGATAGTTAGAATATTAATTTATTTATATTGTGGAACTTTTTGTGTGTGTTTGTAATTTGTATGAGCTTTTATGTTCAAATATTTTTTAGTACCCCTTGCTTGGACCATAGCCATTGTGCTGAGTAAAGCTAAATGCCTGGGGCCAGCAAATCTGTTGAAAGCAAAGTTGCCAATATAAAAGACATTTTAAAATATGACTTTTCCCTTAAAAAATATCTGAATACATCATGACTAGCTCATTAGACCTTTTTCAGATCTCAGATGTGGGAGCTCTATTTTTGCCTTCTGTTCTTTCCTAAAAATTGTTATACTACACTGAAATGAAAGCAGAATAAAGCCATCATCTTCTGATGTTTTTGCTCAGTGATTTGTGAGTCTGAGAAAGGGGAGCACTGGTGTAGCTGTTTAGTGTCAGGTCAATTAGTCAATTAGGTGTCTGTTGTCTCCACCTCAGGAAAGCCTCTGCGAAGGTTTGACTTCTTGTGGTTACTTTTTTATTTTTTTTTTTAAAGGAAGATAATTCTTAAGGAAGATATTTAAGGACAGAAGTCTAGAAGGCTCAGGAACTATTAGTAAAAGTGACTTCTGTACACTCACAAACAAATGATCAAGGATTCCAAAGTGGCTGCTTAAGTAAATAGGTGTCCTATGAGCATCCAAATGTAGAGCCTGAAACTTTCTATATAAGGATAATTTATATATAAAAGCATAAAATCATTTTAAAGTTGCTTACTCCTATTGTTGATAATACAGAGCTTTTAATTTAGTAGTTTTCTGAATAGTTGCAAACTTAGGAAAGTTGGGGGGGTTGAGTTTTTTTTTTTGTTCATTGTCACCTCTTAAAACAATAAATGTTCAGAAAAATCTTAGTCCAAATATTGCCTTTTTTGCTCTTCACCATTTTATAATGTTCAAACTACTGCTGCTTTTTACATTCCATACTAAGAACTCCAAAGTGCTTCTCTAAAATTATAATTTTCTCTAAATTTATTGCAATGATAATAAAATTTTTTTCAACCCTTTCTATCCTCACAATGTTACACAATTTTTTCTAAAATTTTCTTTATCAGAATTATAACAGTTCTATAATATCTTGATACTTACGTTAAAAAATATGCTCTTTATAGATAGCAATCTGTAAAGGTATTTTCACATCAAAAGGCAAAGATACAGGTATCCAGGATACTGCTAAGTTCCTTTTCTTAGTTTTTTTGGCATTAAAATATCATTCTCAGTATTTCACAGCTGTAGTTTTTGTGGGGTTGGTTGGTTGGTTTTGGTTTTGTTTTTTTTAAAATATATGCAGCAAACTTTCAGTGCTGGAAAGTCCTTGTTTATTTTATTGTCAAAGGAACAGTATCAGGAAGAAAGTAATACTCTCATTTGTGTGTCATTTTGAAGCCAGACCACACAACAAAGAGCTGAATAATGTGTTTTGCCACATAATGTGTTTCTAAAAGACCACTTAGTCTTTCTCTGGCATTTCGCTGTGCTGTGCCAGTTGATGATAACCTGCAGTTCAGTCACTAACATTAAAGAAGACTCTAGGAATAAAGAATTTAACCAGTATAGGTTCTAGTCTGAGCAACAGGATTTAATGAAGTTCATTAGCAGGTGATGTTACAACAAACATCTTAAAGCTGAAGTGAAATCAGTCATAAATTCAGTGTTCTTGTGGATTTGTGTTGTAAAAGGGTTATGAGATCAATAGTGGTGTATTTTACATGGCACATCTTCAAAAACAGCCATGATTGCTCTGTGTGAATAGAATCTGTAATGCTGTACCTGACCGTCTAACCTTGCAGCTCGCACAAGACATGCTCTGGTGTGCCATGCATAAAGACTGGGAGCCCTGCTAATCCAGATCCCTATAGTTAATTTGAAGCAACTTTAGCTTTTTCAGTCGCCAAACAAGTATGCAGAACATGTGAGAGTCCATACATTTTACTAATTATTAGATTTTTTCAGGAGGATACAGGGGGTTTGTGCATGCCTTTTTTTTTTTTGTACACCTCCCTTTTTTTTTTGGGTGTTTGTGAAAGTTAGCACAACACTGCTGCACAGATTTATTTGAAGAGCCAGGTTAGAAGATGAGCTGTATACACACAGGAATTAGGACAGTGTACTTCTTGCACATGATAGAGAGAGTATATTATTGACACTTGCCTAGGTAATGCCTTGTGTTTTAGAAAGGTTTAATGTGTTTTTCAGCAACAATCTGATTTTCTTATTTTGGCTTCTCAGAATGTATGTTGTTAATATTGTGTGACTGATATTTTTGGCTTTGTTCTACGAAAAGATATTAATTAAACAAAGAATTGTTTTAAAACATTTTTTGCAGTGACTTTAGAGTGGTTTCTAAGTGTTTATTTCAACTAGTAATCCTCAAGTGCACCAATTGTTAGAGGATTAATTAGTGCACAGATTGATGGCTAATGTTTGCATTATTACTATGTGTAGAATGTTCTTTTAGTTCTCAATGTCAGATAAAATGGAAATGGTAGTCACTTTTACTCAAGGAAATTTTTGTGGCTTTTATCTTGAAAATAGCAACCTGTGGTCTGTGAATATTACAGATTGGACATTTGCATTCATATACATGGACTGTATGTTTATTACTGACAAAACAAGTTGAACTGAATCTCTGTGGAACACTTCTCACTTGATTATATTTTTGTGACTGTGTTTTCATTATTTTCTTTAAGGTCTGCTCTCTAAAAGGCTAGGCATGTTATGAATGTGCTTGGGCCATAAAGATGTCACAGCCAACCCAGGGTTGAGTAGTTTGATATAAGTGTGGTGTAGGAACACTGAACCCATTTTTCAGTCTTTTCTGATGCCATACAACTCCAGTAATTGGCAGTTTGGGTGGTTTTTTTTCCCTATGCTTTTTCTTAAAATATCCCAGTGTAACTAGTACATGCAACAGATGGTTCTGGAGGAAGCAGGTTTTCAATCACTGAGACTTTTTGGCCTGTGTGTCTTAGGATTTCACTTATCTTACACGTGTCCAAATACCACATGGTATTTCAGATATTGTTGAGTTTTTCCCTTTTATCCCAGAGCTTTTTTTAGTGATAACACTGAAGTGCATCTTCCTGTTGAAAATCTTCCTGCTATCACACTGAAAGCCCGTGTGTGGCAATCCCTCCATTTTTACTGTGAATATTTTGTATATATATTTTTTTTTTTTCCTTTCACTGTCATGATTATACACAAATACTGTGTAAGTTACGTGCCCCTGTAAACTTAGTGATTACCTAACTTGTTTAATTGGTGCCTAATACTAAGTTTAGACTAAGTAACCTGTTTAAATATCTGTGCTGAGGTTTTGGCTACAGTCTGGATCTGATAGGGTGGAAACAGCAGGGACTACAGCATTAATTTCAGGTACCTTGTGTATTATTGCCTTTGATACTACCAATCACATGGATTATGAACGTTTCCCACTTAAGTTTTTTTCTAACCCCCTCTTCCAAATATATCATCTCTGTCTCACTAGACCAGTTTCTGAACACTTCTGCTGTAGATAGTGGTTAGAAGAAGTAAGGGAGCAAATAATAACTAATTATTTGCTAGTTTCCTGCAAGGGAAGGATGAAGTAAGTAGTTAGAGCTTCTGATTAAACGCAGTTATATAAGGAAAAAATAGCCATACCGGTTTATGTTTCAAGTAATAGTGAATTTTTATGGGAAAAAATTAACAAAGGAACTCATGAAAACCATTATTTAATAAAAATTGGGTTTGCTGGGGCAGAACGCATTTCATTATTTTCCCTGGAAACAGTTAATAGCCTGGTCTCAGGAGAAAGAGGTTTACAAGCCTTTTTATGTGATATGCTCTCAATGCACGCATTTCCAGCTATTTGCTTAATTGTTAGGTCAATCTTCAGTGCTATGTGTGACTGTTAATTACAACCTGTTCTCATAGTGTCAGTAACTTCATAGCAAGATTGTGTTGCTCAGCTTTGACCTGCAGCCTGCTTGCCTTCTCCTTACCACAAGGACAGCATTGGACTTGTTTTTAGAATGAATGGAAAGTGATGCTATGTTGCAGGAAGTTTGTGGTTTGGAATCAAATTTTAAGCAGTCATATAGTTTCAGGGTATCAATAATGCAGCCTGTGAGGAAGAGGAAATTCAATAAATTACAACCCTCTATTTATTCTTTCTGAGGTAAACCCAACAAAAGTGTGGTTTCATTTAAAATGGCATATAAATCCCAAGGCATGTAATGCTAAAGTTTTTGGTGTAGAAACCCCATCACCTCCGCAGCTCTGTGCCTTCAGGCAAATTAGCTAGAATGAAAGGATATAACAAGGTAAGGGTATTGCGATGATTATTTAGAAGTTGTTCAGTTAATAGGCTTCTTAATTTCACTTAGGAGAAAATTAGTATGTTTACGTGTGTTTCTGAACTCCCAAGTTTTCTTGAAAGAATCACGAGAATTGATGAGAGATCATTGACATTTGCTAATAAAATAAACTTAAAAATTACAACAGCAGTATGAAACTGTGGCATTAGCATGAAGATGCATTAGGGGTTAAGAGCTCCAAAAGAAGTAAACGCTATTTGCATATAGTAAGGTCTATATACAAATACACAATAACTAGCTTTAGAAGCCATGAAGCATGTAAGAAATATGGGGATAAATTTTTTAGCAGGGTCTCTTGCAACGGAACAAGGAGCAATGGTTTTAAGCTGAATGGGAGTAAATTCAGATCAGTTATAAGGAAGAAATTTTACAATGTGGATGGTAAAACAGTGCAACCGCATGGTTACTGAGTGCATTTGGATTGATTACTATTTTCTGAAGTTATATTTGAAAAAAATGAATATACAGTGTTCTACAAATATGTACTGTTTATACTGCATACCTTTCTAAAATACAGTATTTAAGTATATTTCTGATGTAGCAGTAATGACATGCATGGTAGAAGGCCTTGTATTTAGTATGCCTATGATTATTATTTTTCTGGTATTCAGGTGAAATTACATTTATAAGCTGGTTTCAAACTACACTTCTAAGGTTTAGTTGATGCAGTTGGCAGCTCAGAAAGGAGCCGTCAAAAGTCACAGAATCATATTAGAACAGTAAGACCTGTGTTACATGTGCACACTATGCATGTGGCATACAGCTTTTTAAACAAGGTGATGTTGGTACGTACATGGTCTGCTTCTCAAAGTTGGATGTGGAGCAGGATTGTCAAGATCTGTCTTACATGCACTCAGTGACATCTATTACTTAAAAATGTGTGTGACTACCTGAAAACCCTGCTTGGCAAGAATCCTTTATTATGTTGTGCAGTCTGCCCTTAAAAGAGGTATTTTCAAGAGCAGCAATAATTCAGTGACTTTGTTTGGTTGATTCTAAGTACTTGGTTTGATCTTTTAATCATTATTATTTTTAGATTTTAACAGACTCTTAATAATTACAGGTTATAGGTTCGTGCATTAAGCTTTTCAGAAACAATTTTCAAAGCCAGTATTTAATTCAGTGAGAGTTTTTCTTGTGCCCTACCTACCATTTTCTAAAAGATATTACTCCTGCAAGGCTGATCTGCATGCAGATTGTTTGTAGAATAGATGTATAAAGATAATGAAGACTGTAAATACATTTCCTAAGAAAGCCTGCATCTGCCTACGTGCTCTCAAAAACCTGGACTTCTGTATCTCGTAGGAATATATAGACTTCACTTCAGAACATTTCTTTGTGAAGAAGATAGGACCACTTCTTTAGCTGATTATTCCAGAATGAAAATGATGTTCTGAGTAATTCGTAGTATCCATCAGGACTTGGTCATCAAGTGATGTTAAGAAATAGTGACTTACTTTTAAGTGACACGTTATGTTTATATATCATTGGACATCTGACCATTAGAAGAAGCTAATGGACAAGCTAGGTAAAAAGTTTACTGCAGAAAAAAAAAGTAAATTACAGAACTAATGTAATACTATTTATATTAGGAGTATAATGGTTTGCAGATGTTTTGAAGGAGCTAGCTCCGACATTGCTTCTTATCATCCTTTATCTCAACAAAGCAGTCTGTTAAATTATGAAAGTATTGTTGTGTCAGGATAAACCTTTGGATAAACAATCAGCTACAGGCTAATTCACTGAGGATATTGTGGAGGTGATTTGTTTCAGTAGGATCATACTGGTCACTGAAATCACAAAGGTTTTCTGAACTGTGTTTTATCACCTGCATTCAACATATCTGTGACTATATATAATATATATTTATATAGTTGAGGTAAAAATCTGCTGAACAAAGGCCTAATGAGACCTTTTTCTCAACCCCAGAAAAAAATTGTAAAGCTACTGCAAAGTCAAATAAGGTTTGAAAATGAGACGTCAAGGAAAAATTGGAAGTTTAATATGTTTTCCCAAAAATTTCAGTTCCAAGTCAAATAAAAATACTACATTTCAAAACATCTGATCATCTGCAGTGATAATACCAGAAGCCACCTGCAG